>CM040465.1:23115959-23135192 GCA_022758105.1 Pangasianodon gigas
CAGTAAAGAAAGCAGCAGATTCCATAAGAGACACTTTTCAGATAAAAACATAATGAAGGCTGCTGGGTTTCGCTGCAGAAATAAGAAGCGAGTCGACAGTCAAAGTCTCCAGAAGAACTGTGGCTGCTTCTGCAAGATGCTCAGTAACACTTACAGCTCATTTCCTTATAAAACTGCACACACTGCACCTGAGAATACAAATTTTTTTTAAAGTGAAGGATCATCACACCAAATATTGACTTTGTTTCATTTATTACTGTTTACTGCTCTTTATAGTATTTTTTTTAAATATAGAAACATTTAATTTCATTATTTTTGAAGGCATCTTTGCTCTACAGTATTTCTTTGCATGTACCTAAGACTTTTACACAGTACTGTAAATGTAAAAGGAAAAAAATCTTGTTTAATACAGAAATCACTCTAACATTTCTGTATTTTTGTTGTTTCAGTTCACGCTGTAATTTGTACAGTTTAAATCATTTAACTAACAGCGGGTAACGACGATGATGGTGTTTCTGGAGCACTTTCTAACCACAGTTTTTCTGAATTCAGTCCTCACTACTGTTCCCTATGCAAAGCTTAGTATCAGTGGTTCTTAAACTATTTGTAGCCAGGAACCTCTTTAACTGCAGAATGATGCCGCCTCTGTGGTGTCTTGTAAGGGGGAATTTGCAAGTTGGAGTAACGTCATTTCCACCTTGGAACATTTGACGTCATGCGAAATGGGGAAAAAAAAAAAACATGGACGCCTCCATGACAGTGTGTCTTATGTTTGCTCTGTTGGAGCTCGTAAAAAGCTACTTTAACTGCACTTTTACAGTTACAGAGTGAGAATGTGGCTATTGGTTTTGTAACATGGTGGACTGAAGTTGCAGCACAGCAACAACAGCAAACAATAGAGAGTAGCGTTAACAAAAACAAGCTAGCCGGCTAACATTAGTGATAACGCTAATGTTGATGATTACTTTCTCAAAACAGAGATTATTATGGTCAAGGTTATAGATTTAACCAAGTACTGTGTGTGTGTATGAACTGATCTAAAGTTAATACTGCTATAAACTAATATAAAAGTGGAGAAGGGGGACTTTACACTGTTCACAGTGTGAGCAGCCATGTTGATTAGACGTCACTCCGTAAACAGGGAAGGAACTGGTAGTTGAGAAGACTACCTCATGTTGATGAGTTGAGGGGGCTGTGACTTTTCCTTTTACTGGCTACAACTTCATCTCGAACGCAGCATTAATTCCACAGGCTCCATCTGTTTGGATCTATTTCATGAACGTTATTTAAATGTTTTCAGATTTTATTTTTTTAGAGCCATAGAGCTTTCTTTTCTTGAAGTTTCCACTGATAGAACATGTTAAGTCTCCTTGTTGGTGCTTGGACCCCTAAATACTTTGATAATGTTGTGAGTGCAGTCTGGATAGTTAACAGTGCGCGAGTGAGGGACTGATTTCTGAAACTGCGTTGCACCTCATTTTTAATTGGCTCGGAGATATTCACTGCCTCCCAAGGGCCCAAGTTACACTGGAAGTCATGGGATTTGACCTCATAACCTTTCCAATCACTGAGACAACTACCCAACGACCACACTTTAGTAAGAAAGTTACTAATTACACAGAGTGTAAAAGTGTATATTTTTATTATCAAATAGCCAGAATGTGCAGTACATTTTGCTCTCCACGTGTTATAGAAGAGATATTTGATTCTCCATCCACTGAATCCTTCCTTGATGCTACAATGTTCATTAGTCCACTCTGTTGATGACGCACACTCCTTCAGGGTGTACTCTGTGCAGCGAGTACTCATGTGACCTTTTTCTTCTTCTTCCTGTTTTTCCTTTTCTTAGCAGTGTGCTTGTTGCTGTTGTGTTTGGATGCTCCTTTAGCACTCTGTACACTGGAATAGACACACGAGATCTGGCTCAGGTCAGGTTCATCCGTAAACATACGGTACTAATACACAAACACACTGCGTTACAACCAAGAGGATGCTATGCGAGATCTGTACAGTGTGAGTGTGTGTGTGAGAGAGAGACTGTATGAGCATCCACTCACTTTTTCTTGTGTTTGAGAGGACAGGCTTTGTGTTTGTGTCCAGGATCACCACAGTTGTAGCAGCCTGTTTGTCCACAGCGATGATCCGGAAGCACACACCGACCGCAGGAGGAACAGTGACGCCAGGCTGAGAGAGGATAATGGATTTGTTACAGTGACGAGATCCAACAGAGATGATAAAGTAGGTAAATTATGCAAATACAACCTTACAGCATGCGCCTGTCGATCAGCCAAGACATGTTCAATGTGTAGACTTCTTTAGTTTTTGCGCTGGAGCTAAAAATTAGGGAGGCTTACAGCTACCAGTTTAGCGTGAATAAATCATCACACACTCGCATCTCCTCGTTCAGCTCTGTGGAGCTGTTCAGTGTCTCAAACAGACTTGTCTGTGGTTTCTGACACACTGTTATGTATAAAAATGGACAAAAGGATGTCACAGAGCTTAAAAAAACACCACCACTAAAACAGCTCGGGATGTGGCTCCATCTTGAATCATATTCTTCCTCAGCATATAATTTTGGTGTCACTTACACCAGCATCAGGATTCAAAGTTTGATGTTTTGATGAATTATATAATAACTGTAGTGATTTTGTATAATATAATTCCATTTTCACATGAATATATATTTTTATACACTTATTTTACTATATTCCTTTTTATATATAAATGATGTTATATAGCTAAACAACAGGTTTGAGTCACGTGTTGTTATTCAGACGTGCAGTTTGTAAAACGCTGAACTGGTAGCTCTTGCTTTTGCTTACATCGTAGCTAAACACGTCTTGGATGATTGAGAGATTGTGTTGATTTCATCCTTGAAAAGGAAGAAGTAAAACTTACAGGGCTTCACACACTTTCCGCATTCAGCACAATGCCTCCATGGTCTTCCGTTCTGAAAAATAAAATGTGTTGCTTAGTTCCTTTTCTGTTTTTTTTAAAAAATACAACCACTCTGCAAAAACACGAGGCCTACCTTGGATGTGCAGGCGTTACAGTCGGGGCAGTGTCGGTTCTCTGCTGAGACGTATCTCTCACAGATGCTGCAAAATCTGAGGATGTGAACGAGTGTGAATGAGAGGAAGCGCTGAATATTTACTTCCTGAGCAAAATTATGATTTGATCATTAAACAGAATTAAGAATGGATGACTGAACTGCTAGAGAGTGAAGTGTGTGTATTCAGGTTTACCTGTAGCCTTCCTCCTTCGGCAGGACGATGTCTTTGGGACAGAGGTTAGTGAACAGTCGGACTGGGGATTGCTTACGGCCCGTCGTCCCGTGTTTGTACAGAGGATGATTATCATAATCCACCTGCAGTAACGACAAATAACCACATTCATGGTGCATTACTGCTACAATTTTACATAAAGTCATGCACCTAAATTGCTGAGACCTTGGAATTATAGCGTATGGTGTGGATATGGGCTGGGGGTGACAAACAAAACAACACGTTAAGATTAGTGTAACGCCGGTGGTGATGAGGAGGTTGTTGGCCTTCGCTGTAGCTTTGTTAGAAATGCTGTGTCATGAGTATAAACCAAAATAGACAATAGATCCACCATGTTTAGCAAACTCAATCACTAAGGGCTTCTTCATACACATGGTTAGTATTACTACATACTGTATACGCATGTTCTCATGCACAAAAGAAAAATGTCTAATCACAGAAAAAAAAAGGTACAGAATGGCTGTTAAATAAAGAAAAATATTAAACAGTGCAACACCACAGATTGTGTATTTAATGATGTATTAAAGAGCTGCTCTTAAATCCTAATAAGACTCTAAATAATGCTTTATTAAATGCAGTGCATTTTATGAGTAAAGCAGTTCAACCTGTAGATTAAAAATCAGAGAAACTGAGTATCAGTAATATATGTTGTTGATCAGGATCTCAGATTTTTCTATTACATCCATCATAAACAAAATGGCTCTAATTATAATAATCTAATTTGTGATTTATATTTATTTTTCTATTTAAAATGAGCCTAATGCTGGTTTATCAAAATTGCTAAACTAAAGGGGGTTCAAAAACTTTTGACCGGCACACACAATAAAAAAAAAAATAAATAAAAATACTTGATATGTGTGTAACATTGTCTTTTTTTTTTTTTCTTATGCAGAATCCATTACCTGATAATCCAACATGGTGAAGGCAGGGAAGCAGTCGAGGATCCTCGGCTCAAAGAAGTACGGGAATATCCAGACCATGGGCATCTCGGACACGCTGCTCTCTGCAGAATGAGGGTTCGAACAGTTGTGAGTGTATAAATTCTGCCGTGTGTCATTACTGAGAGCAGATAAAACAGGGGTGCTCACACTTCTATGACAAGAGATCTACTTTTTCATGTTATTATTAATGTAAGATCCACCATGTAAAATATGCACATACACTCTAAATTTGTTTGAGAAATTATTTTGAGAGATTTGTTTTTATTCAAATAATGTTATGCAGTCAATTTTCATTCAAAGAAATCGCAAAAGTAATATACAGCAGCGGGGGCGTGGTCAAGCGTCAGCGGTGGACGGAGAGGACGCGGGTCGAAGCGGCAGGTAACGTGTGATGATTCTCATCTGTGTCTTATTACAGCCAGTCTATTTATTTGTGTCTCTTTGTGTCTCTTTCTGCCGTAACCAGAGAGAGAGAGAGAGAGAGAGTGAGAGTGAGAGAGAGTGCGATATAGTTGGTGGAGCTTGCAAAACACACCCGCACACACACACACACACACACACACACCGTGAAGCGTGACCTTGAACTTGACAGAGCGAAAGCCGCGAGCCCGGGACGGACCCATTTCCATTGAGCTGTTTTGGGTTTGGTGAGTTTTTGAAAGTGTCCTCCTCCACGCTCTCACACACCCGGGGTCTACACTGACCTGTTAAGAAGATCGACTAGTGGTTGTCTTGTGATCGACGTAATGAGCACCCCTGAAATAAAGGAACTGAGAACCAATAAGGGTTTAAAAAAAAAAGTCCTGCAACCCCATTTGCATCTGAGTGTGTGTATAAAGTTGAGTGCAGAAATTTGCACACCCTTAGGACTACCTTTTTCAAATCAATGCCCTGCAACAGAAAATGCACCTGTACTTCATTTTTAATATTTTTGGATTCAAAGAACATGATACACACTCAAAAACCATGGGGGGTGCAAACTTTTGCACCAAACTGTACTTGTGCCTTACACACCAGTTCCCTGTAGACTCCTCCACGTGTGTGATATCTTCGAGAACGTGTGGCCTAGAAGCTTCACCAGACCTCCAAAGGGTGGATCTGCTACCATCACTACTTTATTGCCACCTTCCTCTGTCAGGAAGTCCAGGAAAACTTCAACTGCTTCCTGTGCAGACAGAAAATTGGACAAATATCAGTGTAATATCACATATATGTATAGATTTATATAAAAACGCATGCAGGATCTTTTACCTTTCCGTCAAAGAAGTGATGATTAAACATGTTGTAATGACAGAACTCATCCTGTGTGTAAAACTGGGAATATCTACAAGAGGAAAAAGAGCAAGAACATCAGACATTATTCTTCTCACATCACTGCACATGCATGCATGTACATCCACACACTGATACACACACGCACACTGATACACACACACACACACGCACACACTGATACACACACACACACACACGCACACATACACACGCACACACTGATACACACACACACACACGCACACATACGCACACATACACATGCACACACTGATACACACACACATACACATACACTGATACACATGCACACACTGATACACACACACTGATGCACACACTGATACACATGCACACACAGAGACACACACTCTGATACACACACTCTGATACACATGCACACAGATATACACACACTGATACACACACACACACACAGATACACATACACACACTCTGATACACACACTCTGATACACACACTCTGATACACACACTCTGATACACACACACACACCCACTGATACACATGCATACACTGATACACACACACAGATACATACGCACACACTGATACACACACTGATACACATGCATACACACACACACACACACGCAGATACAAACACGCACACACACACACACACAAACGCACACACTGAAACACACAAACGCACACACTGAAACACACACACACACCCACACCCACCCACATGCACTCTGATACAGACACGCGCACACAGGCTTTGGCTTGTTATGGGCTTATGAAAATTTTTTACAGCTGCTTCAGCACATACCAGAGAGAGAGACAGAGAGACAGAGAGACAGAGAAGGAGAGAGATAGAGAGAGAGAGAGAGAGAGAGAGAGAGAAGGAGAGAGCACAAGAACAAATTTTCATTCCTGCACCGTACTGTAAGTATCAACCTAATTTTATTTTCTTTTATTTAATTATTTACTGGCATTTTGAGACATTGTGTATTAATAGATCATTACTTTGTTCATGACTGTGGAGGATATTTTAGAGGATATTCTGTTTCTCATATACAGTAATGTAAATGTCTTAATTCAGCTAAATTAGCATCACTACTATAGAGATTTTTTGGAGTTATCCTTTTTGTTTTTTTGGAGTTATCCTTTTTGTTTTTTTGGAGTTATCCTGTTCTAGAGCAGGAACAGAACAACTCTTGATCCGAGGATAAAGCACTCTAGCTTTATAGAACGAGTCTGTTCTGTTTTTGAAAGATTTGGTTTGAAGCAGTTGGAAGAACAGTACAGCTTTATTCTCTTCTAAAACGTAGCTATCCTTTTTTCCCCTCTATTCTAGAATATCATTCACTCTAGAATAAAGCATTCTAGAATTATGTTTTTTGAATAATAGAAGAATGGAATAGAATAGGTTAATTCTATTTTAGAATGTATTTTGGAATGTATCCCCCATTCTGGAATGAAGCAATCCTTTTTTCCTCTATTCTAGAATATTGCTCCCCTTTTCTCCATGTTCTAGAATATAGCTATCCAAATTTGTTCCTAGTCTAGAATAAGAATATAATTTATTGCAGAATAAAGCATTCCAGATTTAAGTCTTAATGTTTTTTGAATAATAGAAGAATACTGCTACCATTTTATCTCCATGGTCTAGAATGTAGCACTCCTTACCTAAACCTCCTCGCCATTTTCTAAAATGTGGCTATCCTTTTTTCACCCCATTCTAGAAAAAGAATATTCATTATTCTAGAATAAGGCATTGTAGATGTTTTTATAATAGGATAGAACAGAATAGGTCCTGTGTTCTTGACTGAAGCGATTATTCTTTTTCCTCCATTCTAGACCTGCTTTTCTAAAATGTACCTATCCTTGTTTTCCCCTATTCAATAAAAATTATATTCTTTATTCTAAGCTATTGTAGTGTTTTGGAATGATCAGGGTCTGAAGCAGTTAGAGACATGCAACAGAACAGGTTTCCTCTATTCTCGAATGTAGCTGTCCTTCTTTCCTCCTTTTCTAGATAACGAATGCTCTTTATTCTATAATAAATCTATTCATTCTACACCGAATCTATAATTATATTTCTGAATGATCCAGTTTGGGACAGTTCTGTATTAAATACCTGTAGGGCACTCTCTGCTTCAGACATGTTTCAACATATTGCACCTGAGCTTCCAGAAGAAAGGACCTGATTAATGCACCTGGAGGAAATAAAGCGTTACCTGCTGCGTGTGTAAAGCAGAAATGCAGAAATGTTAAAGACGTGACCACTGCTGTGGTTAAAAAATGAGCAGATCCACTGAAACCACCAGCTATGAGGCATGACATGAGGATTTCTTCTCTTTACTTTACACTGTTTAATAGAGTTTGCAGAAATGGCCGAGGAAGAGGGCGTGTCACAGCCACCGCTAGCCGATTCGCTCTGTCTGGCCTCAGTCACGCAGCCCTACCCTCGTTCTCCAAAATCACTCCGTAAACCAGGCGCTGACTCGCTCAAATACTCACAGGTTTGCTTACATTCCACTATAACTTTGTGTTATGGGGGAAAAAAAAAAACCAGACTGATAGTAATGTTAAAGCAATACAGCACACTCGTGTATATTAAAGGCGTTTGTGTGAACATCAGGAACAGCTGTCCTGCTGGCTGGAGGAGCTGGAGAAGGAGAGCAAGAGGACGGAAGCTCACATGGCGTCTCTGAAAAAGCGCCAAGCCAACCTGACTGTAAGTGATCAGCAAATCTTACCAAACTTAAAGGTGCAGTCTGTAATGTTTAACTACATCATTTGGAAGATATCCGAGGATTCCCATATATAAGGACCTGCATCTCTTCATTTCAGCTCCACCCCCCAAGCTGGAGTTTGTTTTGGTAAATAATTAACAGCTAATAAATAATAATAATAAATAATAATAATAATAATAATAATAACAACAATTAACAGCTAAAAAACTTTTCTGTTTTCTGTTTCCAACTAAAAGGCAAGACAGAGTTACGTAAAAATATACTGTGTACGTGAAGAAAACATAAAATAAACGTTATCAGAATGCTCTGTCTGTGCTACTTGGAAAATCACGGCTTTATAATAATGCGCTGGTTCTAATACGTTAGCGTTTCTATAGCAACGGCTCATTCATACAATCTAAGACTGAGCTAAAAAGAAACAGATTTTTTTTTTAAAGTTATTTTCACAAAGAGAAAAGAGGACGTTATTTAACGTTGATGGAAGGAGTCTCCGATGTCAGTGTTTTGTAACAGTCGGTAAGTTTTCCGCCACGGAAAGTCTAAGGATGGAGGATTTTGCGGTTCATGTCACTTTAATCCTGTTGTGTGTTTGTGTTTTTTGTGCATTCTTGGTGTGTCTCTTTTATATTTTTTATACTTATATATTTTTTTATTTTTTATATCTTTATATCTGCTGCTGTAACAATGCAAATTTCCCCATTGGGGGACGAATAAAGGATTATCTTATCTTATCTTATGGTTATGTTACAGCTGATATAATGTAAGTGAGAACAAGAACTTATTTTGCAGACATTCTACTATATTAAACGTAACTCTAAATGGATAAGAGGAATGGTATAAGTGGAATAAAACACTTTGGGACGTGCTGTTATAGGAAAATAATCAATTTCAGGGTGGTACCACTGACTCTGCTTCATCACATCATCCTGTTGTTGATTATTTTCCTATAACAGCATGACCCATGGTGGTTTTATTCCTTAGACAGCTAATATACGTGATGCTACTGCTCTATATTTTCTTAGGTACAAGGTTAAACTCAGAGTCACACTCAACATTCCACACTGACGGCTTTACATAAGAGAAGTCGAACTTTTAGCATCGTCAACTCTTCTTTCTTTGATTTAGGAATATTTCTAAAGACCCAGATGAAGCATTTCTTGATTCCGAGGCATTTCTCACAATCGAATCCCCCCATCAAGCCACAATCGCACTAATAAATGTTCTATGAATTAAAAGCGTTAATATGTTAAAGCTAATTCGCATCCGTTATCATCGACACTCCGTCTCTCCCCCCGTCCCTGTTCTCGGGGTGAAGACGAGTGCCGAGACGATGGAGCAGCAAGTGCGCGAGCGATTCGAGGCCATGCGTCTGGCCCTGGAGAAGGAAGAACAGGCCGTCCTGGACTCGCTAGAACAAGAGCACAGGGAGAAGAGCAGCAGAATGACGCGTCTCCTGCACGACTGGAACCAGCACCTGAAACTGGTGCGCAAACACATCAGCACCGTCAGGACACTGCAGGAGGGAGGAGCTGAGAGCCAGCAGCGGGTACTCATCACTCCGTACTAAAGAAGACGTGTGATATAAACACATTAACAATCATTTCCTCATAAAGCTAAAACTTTACATTCTGTCCTGATTTTAGGTCTCTCCTGCAGATTTCAGGTAAATCACTCTCAATATAATTTGCAGCTGCAGATTAAAATGATCAGTGTGAATAATTAATTAGCATGAGACTATTTCATTTTCGTGATTTGATCGAACTTTTGCGTAGCTGCCATAAGAAGCAGGACGCAGCTGAACTGGCCATCAAGCTGAACGATGAAAAGTTCCAGAAGCTCATGAAGGTTTTGGGGAAGATCTCAAAAGATTTGCAAGTCCAACTACAGAAGAAGAGATTGCTGCTGGGTAAATAATCAGCTTTTTTTTACTAATTAGTTACAGATGAATATCACTGAATCATGAGCTCATAGCTGGTTAACATGAATGACAGATTTCAGTGACGTTAAACGTATTTATCTTCAGGGAAATGTATGTAATTACACCACAGTGCTGTTGAATTCTGGATTCTGATTGGTCAGAAGGTGTAGATTAATTTTCTATAACAGCAGCTCTGACACTAGTGCAGCTTTAATTCAAATCACAAGTTAATATTAATGCACTTGTTCTGATACATTATCGTTTCTGTAGTAACAGAGTGAAAGGAATGTGTGCAGTTGTTTTTTGGAAGGAGTCTCCAGTGTCAGTGCTTTGTAACAGTCAGAGGTAAAGCTGTAAGTTTAAGTTTTCTGACATCTCCAGGACAAAGGAGTTTTTACGCTTTCTGGTTTCATGGTAACATCACAAGCTGCATTTTTTTTTTGTCTTATTAACTTAATAAGAAAGAGAATAAAAGGTTTGTAGCTGTTATTAGTGAGAACAGGAACTAACTTGTTTCATAGACGTTCCCTAATGTTAAACATAACTAACGGATTAAAAAGTACAAGATGTTTTTTAATAAATAAAAAACTGCAAAAATTGCAGTGGTGTAAGAGGAATAAAACACTCCGGGATGTGCTGTTATAGGAAAATAATAAACTTCAAGGTGGTAGCAGTAACTCTGCTTCATCACACCACACTGTCATTGATTATTTTCCTATAACAACACAACACAGTGTGGTTCATCTCTGGCCAAAATCACACCCTATTCCCTTTATACGCTGTTTCGTGGCCTTATTTATGGACCAAAATCCTCATGATATCCCACAATGCACCACAAAATCTATTACCGCAGTTATTCACAATGCACTATACTGTCTAAAGACTAATCTATACAGTGTCCTGTATGTTTCTTGTCAGACTCCACTGAGGTGGTGATTGACAGGACAGCCAGCCACAGAAAGATCAAAGTGACTTCAAGTGGGCGGGGCTTGTACATCTCTCCTGATGACAGTTCGGCTCCTAGCCACCCTCTGCAGTTCGATCAGACCTGCTGTGCCCTGGGCTTGCCCGCTATAAGCTCGGGTCAGCGTTACTGGGAAGTGGACGTTCACTGCTGCCCTTCCTGGGCCGTGGGCGTGGCTTATGGCAGCCTGCACAGGAAAGGGCAGGACAAAAGCACAAAACTGGGCAGGAACAGACTCTCATGGAGTCTGGAGTTTCGGGACGGGCGTCTCATGGCGTGGCACAACGACCGGCACTTGGCTCTGTCCGTTCGGGCGGCACCAGACAAGGTGGGCGTGTTTGTGAACTACCACAAGGGTCGCGTTGCGTTCTACGACGCAGACGCCATGAAGATGCTGCAGGATTTCTCAGCAAGCTGCACGACCACGTTTGAGAGGGCACATCACCAGTTCACCGAGCCCGTCTTTCCTGCTTTTCGCTTTTTCAAAGCCAGAGATCGACAGCCTGTTCCAGATCATATGGAGATCTGTAACCTCGGGCTCTAACGCGTTATTCTGCAGTAACACTGAAATGCAGATAGACTTCGTCCGCAGATTTTAGTCTTTTTCCTGCAATAACATTTTAACGATCTATGTTTATGCCTAGCCAATGCTACATTTTAATGCAACTAAAAACCCGGAAACATAACACTGCACTTTAAATCAGTGTGGATTAGTAGTTTAATTTACATCCATGCTTTAATCAAGAGTTAACAAAATAAACATGGTATTAAATTTGTATGAAAAGTAATTTAAGTATTAAACAAAACAGAAATGTGATGTGACACCCACATCAATTCGTGGTCAAAAACAATCTTTTAGCTTGATCAGTTGAGTTAAAAATTTAATAATAATAATAACAATAATAATAATAATAATAATAATAATAATAATAATAATAATATGCAGGACAGGAGTGATGTTATTCCAGGACCAGGGTTACCTTAGCATAAAACTACTCTAGGGTTAACTTTTAACTAGAAAAAAAGTCCCAAGATGTGCACTTACCTAAAATCAATATCCAGTAATAAACTCTTCATGGTGTTAGTCTTGTCCTCTCTGCTCCGGATCTTAATCAGCTCATGTAATCTGCGATTAAGTGAAAGTTAGTTCGTGTAAATAAATTACTTAAATACTTAATTCAGCGTGAAGTAACACATCAGGCTAATTTGCAAAATAGTTATAAAGAGCTTTAGATAGTAAAGGAGTCATGGAAGTGGGGAACCATGCTGTAACCAGAAATTTATATTTTTGGAATGACAGCCAATAAACAGCAGGGAAGAATCCACAACTGCGAGTCCAAAATGGGCGGGGCATACTCTCTTTCTCCTGTCAATCACTAGCCAATCATGGGTGTCTGTGAGATCATGTAGGCAGAAGAGTGTAGATAGCACTTTCCTTAGATTGTAAGTAGGTTAATTTGTAAGTTCATAAGTAGGTTAACTTGTAGGTTAGTTAGTAAGTTTGTCAGTAGATTAGTTTGTATGTATGTTGGTTAGTTTGTTAGTTTGTAAGTAGGTTAGTTTGTAAACAAGTTAGTTTGAAAGTACGTTTGTAAGTTAGTTTGGAAGTATGTTGGTTAGTTTGTTATTTTGTAGATAAGTTAGTTTGTATGCAAGTTCCTAAGTAGGTTAGTTTGTAGTAATTTAGTTTAAGTAAGTTCATAAGTATGTATGTTTGTTTAAGTGAAATAAGTATGTAAGTAAGTTTGTAAGTTAGTAAGTAAGCAAGTTCACAAATAATAAGTTTGTAAGTATGTTAGTTTCTAAGTAAGCTTGTCAGTAAGAACTCGTTAGTTTGTAAGTTCGTAAGTAGGTTAGTTTGTTAGTTAGTTAGTTTGTAAGTACGTTCCCAAGTAGGTTAGTTTGTATGTAAATTAGTTTAAGTAAGTGAGTTCATAAGTAAGTATGTTTAACTGAAATAAGTAAGTTAGTTTGTAAGTTAGTAAGTAAGTAAATTAGTTAGTTTGTAAGTAAGTTCACAAATAAGTTTGTTAGTTTCAAAGTAAGTTTGTCAGTAAGAATGTTAGTTTGTATGTTAGTTTGTTTATAAGTTTGTAAGCAGGTTATTTTGTAAGTTAGTCTGTAAGTTTGTAAGCAAGTAAGTTTATAACAAGTTAGTTTGTAAGTTCGTAAGTTAATTTGTAAACAGGTTAGTTTGTGAGTATGTTTGTAAATAAGTTTGTTTGTAAGTAGCTATGCTCATAAGTAAGTTAGTATGTAAGTAAGTTAGTTTGTGTGTTAGTTTCTAAGTAAGTTTTTCAGTAAGAATGTTAGCTTGTAAGGCAGTTAGTTTGTAACTTCGTAAGCAGGTTAGTTTGTATGTAAGTTCGTAAGTAGGTTTAGTGTATAAACAAGTTAGTTTATACAACAGTTCTCGTCCACTAATTTGTTTGGTCGAGCAGAGTCCAAAGAGTGCCTATATATGGCACTGGGACGTTACACTGTGTCTATCACTCCGCTTTTCTGTGTTCACCACGTAAATTTCCACTTTCTAGTTCGAAATGGTTACTACAGTAGAGTTAACATCATCTTCAGCGGACATGACAAACGACACTTTTCAGGAATATAACTTGAAAAGTAAAATTAAAAGGAAAAATAAATAAGAAGTTTGTATGTTAGTTTGTAAGTAAGTTCATAAGTTAGTTTGTAAGTTCATGAGTAAGTTTGTTCATTTTAGTTTGTAGGTATGTTTGTAAGCAAGTTAATTCATAAGTAATTTTGTAAATAACTTTAGACAGTCAGAAAAAAGAAAGAAAGAAAGTTTGTAAGTAAATTCATAAAAAATAAGTTCACAAGTAAGTTTGTTGAATCAGTCAATCAGAAATAAAGAATCAGCGTAAGAAGAGGTGGATATATGGAAATCATTGCCAGATTTACAGTTTCTAATCCAATCATGGTTTAAAAGCTCTCAATATAAAAGTAGATCTAAATTACATCTATCAGCACTGTGATAATCATTTCCAGACCAAAAGGATTAAGGAAAGCCCAACCTCTGAGATATTTAGAGATCTGGCAACCCTGCTCTTTTCCTCTGTAATATAGTGGAGTGGTGAATGGTGCAGCGCTGCAGTTTAACATTAATTTAATAATTAATCACACTATTCTGCTCACTAACTGGTGTGACTTTATGATTTTTTTTTTTTTACATTGCCCCACTGTTGAAGATGTTGATCTCAGAAGCTGCGTTATTTGAACAGGGAATGCGTTTTAAACTCACCGTGGCGTCCCTATGCAAAGAACCTTCTGGTATCCTAATCCAGAGAGCACATCCAGAAGGAAATGGCAGCTGCGGTCAGCAAACAGGTACTGCGCATTGCTCTTCTTATTCTCCAAAGCACGCAGCAGTAGACTGGGCCTCCTCAGCCGCGCCACTGTGATGTCATCAGAAAGCGCCTGGTGCGAGGCGTGAGCGCTCCATTCGGCAGGAAGGAGCAGCAGCTGACAGTCCACACAGAACCTCCTCTGATCCAGTGGCAGAGAAACAAACTCTCTGAATCTGTCACAGGAGTGAGAGGAAACACTTTACACCCTGCTCTAATGAGGGACCTGCTCTAAAGTACCGCGCTGCGTAGAGGGACCATCCGTACCCTGCTCAAGTACCCGTGTCTGTTTCACACATAATAGAAGGAGTTTCTCTGGAGATTGTGCTGTAGGGGCAATTAGTAAAATACTACTCCCAATACATACATTTATTTAACTTTTTTTTTTTTTAAATAAAAAAGGTTATTTAATGTTAGAATGTATGTTTCAGTGTCATTTAACTCCCTCACAGGATGAACTATTGAGCACACGGCAATGCCTTATGAAAAAGCTTCATAAGGGTGCCAATATTTGAATCTTTGTTTTAAAAATGACGTTTTTGATTGCAAAGTTGCCGAGACGACGTTAAAATACAACACTAGGAGTAACACCTAATCTGTAGCCGAATCTCAAAAAGTTTTATTAAGCATCTAGGGCACTGCATACCTTCTACAGCACCATTATGTAGTGAGCAAGCACAGTGAACAGGAACCATTTGGGATTTGGCCTGATTTGAAGATTTAATGTGGCTCATGGATAAGAAATGTAAAAGTGAGATAAATATCAGCAATGAGAAAACAATCCTGTGACTCATAAATGTATAAAAACAAAATCTAAATATTATATTTTATGTCATTTTGACACCAATCAGGACGATTCTGTAAGACCAGTCAGGGGTGTGGTTTGTTTCTAGCTCCACCCACATTCCCCAGTTTGGTTGTCTTTGTACCTGAGCAAGAAAGGGAAAGGGAACCTGATGCTTAGTTATGGTACAGTATACACCGTGTAACGGCTCACAATGCAATGGAAATAATGATGTAATAAAATGTCGGATTGTGGTTTTGTTACTGTACCGCACTGTTCACTGTTTCTCATCAGTCCAACACGGACATTTACCTCGTGCAGTACTCTGAATGAGTGAACGAGGGCCTCTTCAACCGGTTCTGCTCCTCTCTCGCACGCAGTCGTTCCTCTGATACCTGAAACAATGAATCATTAAAAAAAGTATACAAATTAAAAGAAAAAAAACCCCACAACATCAGAAAAAAAGATGTAAATAATATTCACGTAGATGTAAACGTGTACTCAATGGTACAACAGCTGTTCAGTAATAAGAATAAATATATAAGATTAAATAATATTCCTCTACAACTATGCTCAGGAAACAGGTACAGAGAACCCGGTCATGTAGTTTTTTCTTCATTTCTGAATAACAATGAACAACAAAATGTATGTCACAAGCTTAAGACACAATCACATCTGGCAATCTGTTTGTTAACAACATTTTCTGAAAAAAAAAAAGAAAGAAACAGGGACATAAGAATTTAATGAAGTAAAAAAGAAAGAAAATATACAAAATAATAACAGAGCAATTATTGACGGAGGCTAGTAATAAGATGAATGTTTTGCCTTTATTTTATTTCAGTGAATTAAAAATATGAAATAAATTCATTTTAAACAATTACATAAAAGGGAGGATTTCCTCTGCGTTTACATGAATGAATATGATATTTTCCTATAATTATAACAATAAATTCTTTACCACACTAAAAATGTCTGAGCATATACATTGTATACAGTGTGTATATATTTTTTTTTTCCTCCAAAAATTATAAAACAACAGTGCCTTGATGTATTACAACTTTAATTTCCCACTTATATATGCAAATTTGGCTTTCAATGCAATAATGCACTTTGTCATCTGATATACATCTGATGTATATTAGATGTATGTGATGTATGCTGCTTATGAATGTAGGGTGGAGTCTAACCGTGGCAGTAAATTATGTAGCAGACTGTAGTAGTATTAGCATCTCATTTAGTCTTGGATGCTTTATTAAAGCGTTAGTTAAAGTCTTTAACTGCATTTAAATCCTTTTTAAGTACACAATGAAACATGAAAATTACTTTACTGAAATGGACAGATAGTGTATGTTTCATGTGGTGTTGCATTCATCATGTTAACATGACACTTGAAATGTCACTTACCTCATTAAGCCAGGGCCTGAATTTCGTTTTTTAAACTGGGGGGGGAATTCCCTCCTTACATGGGTCACATGGGGGGATTTAAAGATTATGGGGTGGAGAATAAATTTTGACACATCGGGCTAAATTAATAATCTTCATTTATTTATGTCTACAGATTTTAATGTATGGTGGTTTTCAAAACAGCTTAATAACAAAATGTGTCATGCTCTCCTCCAAATTGACATTAAGAACTGTATTAAAACTATATATTAATGCCTTTCAGAATCAGTGAATTTCATATATTCCAGTTTCAGTTCCATTTCTTTGTTTTTGTTTTTTTTTTTTAAACGCGGTTGAAACGTGGGTCATTACGTGAGAGGTGATGAGTATCAGTAAGCAGGAGACTATTTTTACATACTGTCTTATGTTCATTCATGTTAACTTTCAATAAAAGGCGCATTTTAAGACAGGGAGATGATGATTTACTCGCGCTTCGTTGCTGCTGTGTTGAGTCGGCAGGCGCGCTCTATCCGCTCACGCACTATAAAGAGCAAAACAGCATTTAATGTTTGAATTTCGGGATTAAAATAATATAATTTGGAGGCCGATACTATCTTCACAAGCAGCTCATTATGACTCAGAATATTAGAGCGCGTCACACAGCCTTGTGTGAATAAGATGAGTGCGACCCAGGCCACGGAGAGCATGCCGATGCGCTACAGCGCTCAGCGACAGTCAGAGACGTCCGGTGCAGCTCTGTTTGTGGAATTAAATTCTAAAATAAAGACAGACTGTTTGAACAGGTGATTTCTTTTTTCACGTCTGTTGATGTATTTCATAATTTGATCTGAGATGAAGCAAATACATTTGTGCGGGAATTTCTCACATTATAAAAGTTAAACTTGCGGGAATGGTTTAAATTATGCGCAATCCCCACAATCCCGTGCCGAAATTCAAGCCCTGCATTAAGCAGTCGCACGCTCTTAAAGTGGATTTAAAATCACACTGTTAAACATCACAAGGCTACAAAATGTTTATGTTAACGCAGTAAACCGCGTGTCATTTACGCCGTTACAAATTAATGCACTGATTCTGCATCAAAAGACATTTTCATTTTATTTTTGACTCTGATGTGCTTCCACAAGTTCCATTAAAACTGCACTTTATGGTTTGTACTGAACGTTAAATTAAACAGAAAAGACTGGATCAAAAAACATGTTAACTTCAGTTCCTTTACCTTTTCATTCTCCCACTGAAAGAAGTTGCAGTCTTTTCTGTCTCGACATGCAGAGCAGGCGTAAAATCTCTTTCCACTCCTCTCTCCTGTGCACATGACCTGAAACAACACTGCAGGTCCTGCAACACACACACACACACACACACACAAGCAGTTTGAACAGAAAATAAAGCCAATAGCTAGTGATCCGTGGTTCTCAGTGTGACTCAGAAGTCCATGCTTTTACATGATAATGTAAATTTAATGTTTTACTGCTTTTTAATATCATCACAGCAGTAAATATGACCATCATCACACATGATATATTAATTATTAAAGCCTAGGTTACTACTGTATAATTCACTTGAAATGAATGAGTTTAAAATCATGCAAATCACATTGTATATGTGTGTGTGTATGTATGTAAAATTCAAAAATCTTAAATGTTGTTATTAATGATTCAAAATATTTTACTAATTTTAAATCATAATTCTGACACACTATAACTGGGTTGTGTTTCATGGGTGGAAAGTTCAGTAATAAAAAAATATTTTAAATAAAGAAGTACATAAATAAGTACGTAAGTAAGTAAGTTATTCATTCATAAGTAAATACACAAGTATGCAAGAAAGTAAGCTGATCATAAGTAGGTACGCAAGTATGTATGTATATACAGTACACGAGTAAGTAAGTACTTAAGTATGTAAGTAAGCTGATAAGTATGCAAGTTTGTAAGTAAGTACCTAACTATGGACAAGCAAGCAAGTACATACAGTATGTAAGTAATAAAGTAAACTATTCAGTAATAAAAAAAAAGTAATATTTTAAGTAAATAAGTACACAATTAAAATATGCAAGTAAGTAAGTTCATTATTAAGTATAAAAATATGTAAGTAAGCTGATCATAAGTATGTAAGTAAGCAAGCTGATCATAAATAAGTACACAAGTAAGTAAGTACATAAGTATGATAGTAAATATGTAAATAAGTAAGTATGGCCATATACAAGTTAATCCTAAGTAAGTAAGCACCTAGCTATTGACAAGCAAGCAAGTACGTATGAAAATAATTAAGTAAACTTTTCCTAAAAAGGAATGCAAGTAGATAAGTACACAAGTACAGCAGTATATAAGTAAGTAAGCTATTTATAAGTAAGCAAGTAAGTAAGCAAGCGGTTCATTAAATAAATAAACTACTCATAAGTAAGTATGAAAGTAAACAAACCAATAAACTGTCAAAGGTGTTTGACATTTACACACACACACACACTCACCATGTGCACAGTGCGGTGCATTTCTCTCCTCTTCACCCGGAATAATCACTTCCACTTCTCCGACCTGCTCCATATCTCTCACCTCACCCACTGATTATTATTATTATTAT
>CM040465.1:23145477-23164981 GCA_022758105.1 Pangasianodon gigas
GGTGTCATACAGTGGAAAAGAAACATGATGAAATGCCTTCTAGGGCGCTGCTATGTGTGAGAATATGTGATGCAGTGCCCTATTGGGTGCTCCTACCTTTGATAAAATGTGATAAAGTGCCCTCTAGGGTGTCCTTACAGTGAAAAAAACATGATGAAGTGCCCTCTAGGATGCTGCATTGGTCATTGGTCGCTTCCCGAAGCTTAGCAGCAGTGTTCAATGCTCTGCACTGCTCTGGTCGAAATCCAGCGAGCGTGCAGACGTTATTTCGACAGGTGGACGCGTACGCATGATTGGACGCTATAGGTTAGCTTTTATCAGTTATGTATTATAATATAGTGTAAAAAAAATGTGTTTAAAAATAATAAATTAAGTAAACATAAAAACAGTAAAAATAAAAAATAAAAAAAATTATTAAAGTCTTGCTTCCTAAATATGTAATCCAAAGCTGTCACCTCTGGTGAGCTATTTAAAGAATAAAACCCGCAAATTCGTATTTTTCCTCACAGTTACATCCATTTTAGTCGCAGTCTGGAGCCTGTGATGTTTTTTCTGTAAAAACTCTAATTTCAGAATTATTGGTTTCAAACTTTGCTGTAATATTTAACAAAGTTAGAGACACTTTTAGAGGATTCTCTTCCATGCAAAACATGTCATGTTCTTTAACATTATTAGGTCTGTGCATGTCCTCTTCAATTGAGACCACAGGATTTTAACTTCGCAAAAAAAGACAGATTATCCCCTTAATGATGAGTGACAAAGGAATTTTATATCTGTACAACCTCATATTTTTACCCCAAGGAAACAGAAAGTAATGAAATTTATTCTATGATGTATTATTTGCGCCAGTGCTTTGTCACCATCGACTGTCTTTGTCTCCATATTTGGGTACATTTGTCATCTTTTTTATCAGTGTTTTGCTTGATGTCATTCTTCTTGTTGTTTGCTCGAGTCTGACTGACAGAGATACACTGAGGAAATATAGAAGAAATATAGAAGACGTAGGTAAAGAACACACACCCAAAACATCCTTTAACGAGTGTAATTATAATTAAATCCCGCAGCTAGCGCATGTCAGCGCACCCTTCTCTTTTCAAAATCATACATAACCTGAGCACTAATAACATGAAGCACACTGTACATGCGCTGTACAAAATTACTGTAAATTTACAGCTAAATACTGATTTATTATTTTATAAACAGTTAGATTAGCAGTTAGCACTTAGTGCTTTAGTTTAGCATTGGTTTACAGTGAAAGTGGTATGAGAATGCTAAAGGTTCTTTGTGTTTGCATCTGGTTTTGTGTTTTCTATTTAGAGTCTGGTCTCAAGATGCACGAGTGAAGCCGACTAGTTCAAGTAATCGCTTGACCATGAAAAGGATCTGACTCAATTTCATTTAAGCTCAATTTTGACTCAGCCTCGACGTCCTTAAGACTCGGTCTTGACTCAGTCTTGGCTAGTCCTGGTCTTGGACTTGTCTTTGGTTTTGAAAATGGCGGACTTGATTCAGCCTTTATTTTAGCGACTATTTTAGCAAATACAAACTTTCTACAAACCTTCTGATATTAATTTATATGCTACTACACACTTCAGTTTAGTAAAGCACTGATTGTCACCTTTTCGTGCAGTCAGTGCACAACAATTGAGGGAAGTGCTCAGTGGTTAAGCCTTTGTGCTACAAATCAGAGGATTGTGAGTTCAAATCCCAGCACTGCCAAGCTGTTGTGGTTGGGTTCTTGAGCAAGAACTTTTTCTTGTTAGTTTCAACTGCTTAGTTGTATCCTGCCTTAATTGTAAGTTGTGTTAGCCAAATGCAGTGAATTATATTGAAATTTTTACTGTATATTTCATTTTGTGCTGTAATTATATTTACAATAGTTATGGTAACTGCACTCTGCTGTCAGGAAAGTACTGTCAAATCATCTGGAAAATTTATAGTATATTACTAATAACTTTTTTTTAAGTAATAACCTGTAAACATACACTCGCTGACCTCTTTACATACACTCGCCGAACTCTCTACATACACTTGCTGACCTCTTTACACCACCTAAACTGGACACTAGACAACGTTTATCTAACAAACTATTGTCCAGTTTTGGGTGAGCCTTTGACCACTGTACCCTCAGATTTCTGTTCTTGGCTGACAGGAGTGGAACCTGATGTGGTCTTCTGCTGTTGTAGTCCGTCTGCCTCAAGATTTGACGTGTTGTGTGTTCTGAGATGCTTTTCTGCTCACCACGATTATACAGAGTGGTTATTTGAGTTACCGTAGCCTTCCTGTCAGCTCGAACCAGTCTGGCTGTTCTCCTCTGACTTCTCTCTTCAACAAGATGTTTCCAACCTACAGAACTGCTGCTCACTGGATGATTTTTGTTTTTCGCACCATTCTGTGTGTAAACTCTAGACACAACTGTGTGAAAAATCCCAGGACATCAGCAGTTTTCAGTTCTGTTTTCTTGCACGTCACAGAGGTCACTGAGATTTTTCGGCATCATGATGTTTGATGTGAACATTAACTGAACCTCTTGACCTGTCTCTGCAGGATCTTATGCATTGCCGTACTGATAGGATAACTGAATGAACTTTACTACTTCGATGCTAGTAAATTAGTGTAAATTTTATGTGTGGGTCCATAAATGGAAATGAATCTTATTAATAAAGCACAGACACAATAACATTACTGCAGGGATGCTTAAGGTATTTGCTTTGCTGATTTAGCAATTATTTCGTTACTGTATATTTTATAAAATACAATGCAAAGTAAGGTTTCATGAAATAATATCAGACATAGTTGGCTGAAGAAGAACAACTGCAAGTCATAATGTTGCAAACCTAGTCAGCTTTGGTTTAGAAAAAAAACGGCAATGAGTCATTTGGTTCCCAAAAGAGTTGACTCTTATTGGTGAGCTGAGTCAGATGAACTGATTCACTGAAAAGATTCAGAATTGATATCACTACTGCTTACTAACTAGACAAGTGGTCCATGATACAGTATTGGCTCTGTGCTGTAATGTTATAACACTGTTTGAATTATTTATACAATAATCCTGACTGCATGTAGCTTGTTCCTGCACAACACCATCTCTGAGACACTCCCTTTCGATTTGTTTCCTTATGTAGGTCTCTTTAAATGTCTATAAATACCCATCTGTGCCCTTCTCAGCCTATATTTATCACACGCCATCCAATTGCCTCTTTCTTTCATCCAATGAACAACAGAGTTCTTATGATGAAAATCAGCTTCAGAGAACATAAGCAATTTATATCAGTCTGTACTCTTGGATGTTTGGTATAAATGATCTGTATGCTCTTTATGAACTTGTGATAGAGTAATCTGGTATAAATCTATGGGATGTGATGAATGTGTGTGTGTGTGTGTGAGAGAGAGAGAGAGAGAGAGAGAATAGAGAAGGTACCGGATTGTCACCGTCCTTCCAGCCGGTGTATAACAGAACGAAACAGGAATTCAGCAGAATGTAGTGTGTTTGTGCCAGGCGCCGGTCAGAGCCGTGTTTTTACTGCTGATTGGTTTGATGAGTGTTTGGTATTTGCTGTTTGTGTGCTTAGTGCTATATATACAGCAAAGGCAGCACAGCTTTGTCATTGTTTGTTGGTTATTTTTTAGCATCTCCATGCCTTCTGGTGATGGGGGTGGGAGTTCAGCATTCCTCCAGATTGTTCCATCCTCTCTGTGTAAAGTCATGCCAGAGTCATGAAGTCATGAGACAGCTTTCCGAGATAGACACTTTCCAGTTTTTCTGATTTATTTTTAAGTGATACGGATTTTTGCATTCTTATCCATGAAAGAGTATGGCACATGCTTGCCATTAAAGATGCATTCATGATGCTAAAATAATTTTGAAATTATATTAAGGCCTGTCACAATTAATACATAATCACGTAATTACTGTTATTTGAGCTGATTGTGATTAGCCATGTATATTTATTTATCATGTAAATGTATATAGATGGTCAATCAGAACACATCAACAAACACAAACACAAGGTTTATTAATATAATTAAATCTCCACCATCATATTTTAACCATTTTGCTCTATTTGCTGTTGAATTCTGGGTTCTGATTGGTCAAATTTTGATGAATTGTCTCTAACAGCAGCTCTGACCGCTCTTAAATGTGCTCGTTATAATACTTTAACGCTTCTGTAGTAACAACTTACACAGAGACTCTGGATTAAATAGTGTTAAAAACGCTAAAAGCTGTAACTTTAACTTTTCTGGCAAAGCTTCAGGAAAAGCTTTTTGTCTTTCTAACATCAAGAGTGAGAAAAAAGAGAGGCTGGTGAGGGAACAACTGTTTATAGCTGCTATAACATAAGTGAGAACAGGAACTGGCTTGTTTAGCAGAGGTTGCACAACATTAAATATTAAATATAACTATATTACGTCATTCTTTAATAAATAGAAACATATGTGTGGTATAAGAGGAATAAGACACATTCAGATGTGCTGTTATAAGAAAATAATCAGATTCGGGTTGGTAACGGTAACTCCGCTTCATCACCCCACCTTATCATTGATTATTTTCCTATAACAGCATTGAGATTGGACTATAGGTGTGTTGTAAAGATAATATTGTTTAGAACTGAATAAAAACAGCAGTTAGCTCATTGATTAAACACTTTCTAATGGTTATTAATATGAATATTGGATGATGTTAAAGAAATTATATGATATTCACAAAAGACGGCAACAATTAATGTTATTAACTATGGGGTGCCAACAATTTTGAAACCAGTATTTTGCATAGAAATTTGCACCTTATGTTAAAAAAATATATTATGTTAAAATTAAACAACACAATCCCACAATCAAAAATATTTAAGCTCAGAAATATCACTCATTGTGTGTTATGTATGCTATACATATCTATATATTAATTTTAACTTATTTTTATTAAGGGTGCCAAAAGTTGTGGAGCTGAGTGGAGCTGATCTGCTGACTAAAAGTCTGTGTGAGAGAGAGAGTGCTGAGGTTTGCTAAGTGAACATCAGAGATGAAAGAGGATGAATATATATATCATATGAAATTATGCAGCAGTTTTCTCACATCTGTAAACACGTGACTGCTACATAAGTCTTCACTGTTCTCTCTCTCTTTTGCTTTCTTGGTTCCTTCTTTATTTCAGTTTTGAATTTGGATGGAATTTCAGTGCGTCACAGCTAATATACTCTGTATATATATATATATATATATTTCTGTATTTATTTATTGTAGCACAAGATAATCTCAGATTTTTGTGTACTGGGACAGCACAAGGCATGTCGAAACATATTCTATAGAAGCCTCATATGCAAGAGAGAACCACATCATCCAAGAAGTGTGTGTATGTGTGTGTGTGTGTGTGTGTGTGTGTGTGTGAGTGTGTGTGTGTCAGGTCCTTAGGGGATGTACAGTGTAGCGAATGAGATGTAAAGCAGCTTCACTTCAAAAGGATGAGTTAACGGGATTAACTTAATCATGGCAGGCACAGACTCATCCCAATGAGTGAGCTACACACTACTGTTCAGCTTCTTACAGCTAATGCTGAACTTTACTTATCCTTCCACCCATCCAATCATCTATCCATCCATCCACCCATCCATTCATTCATTCATCAATCCCATAATTAGTTAGGTATTAGTTAGCATTGCAGAGTCTTTTGCTTAGTATGCGAATATTATTAGTAATGCCAAAATATTGTTAAGAAAAATACATGACATATAAAGAAAAGTGTGTGTGTTTTTTTTTTTTTTTTAAATGCAGTTGTCATGGATATTTTATCGGGCACTTCTTTAAGCCGTCAGAAATCATATATGTATCTGTATCTCTATTCAGATTTAATTGTGATGTGTGCACATTGTACCTGCTTGGGACTTTCTAACAAATTGAATTTGTTCTATTTCCCAAGTTATAAACAATCCCGTCACCAAACTTGATCCACTGTGGTCCTGACCAGGCCGTTACTAAGGATGAATGAATGAACGCTGTAAATGCATCACTGTAAATACATCATTCACATTCACATGGTCTTTGTTTGTCCCGCGAACTTCACAGCTACACACTTGCGCCTAACCGAAAGTAAAAACCTCTTGTTTGTGTAACTGTTTTGCGTCCCGCAGGAACCCAGTCCCGATGCACACCAATGCCCTGTGCACCTTTCTCGCAAGTTTCTAAAAACAAATGAAGTGTACCTGTTATTTGTATCTGTTTAGAACACATTATCTGTTCATCATGTATAATGTATTTGTATTTGCTTACATCCCTATCATGTATACACAATACTGTATACACAGGCACCCCATATTGTGTTGCAACTTATTTTTTTAATGAAATGTTTCCATCAATTGATGTTGCATTGTATGTTTTTTGAATTTTGTAGGGGAAAAAAGCCAAGTAAACAGAACCACTTAGAGTAAGTCTCGATGTTAAGTAAAGTTAATGATGATGTTTAATTTTATGGATGTGTTAAATTGGAACTATATTGAAGTTGTCCTACATGGCTAGCTTTCACATGGCCTTTTAACACGCAATTAAATGAAGTTCTTTGTTAAAAACCTGCTCATCCTGTTTACACGCTGCAATTTCAATATTTAAAAGTTTGTTGCACAATACAGACTTTTTAATATTCTGTATTTTAATTGGTGACAGGAATAAGGAGAAAATAGGCTACAGTCTTTTGCTATTGCTTGACGTTTTAAGGTCTAAGTGATATGTATATGCATATGCGTAGTAGGAGAATAATACTGCTTAGCGTTAGCTAGCCTTTTATTTAAGCAATGATTTAATACAATATTGCTGTTTTTTTAGGTTCTGGGCAAATCCAGAATTAATATGCAACCTAACCAACATTTAATGCAACATAATAATTAGTAATTTAGCTAAAGTTAATTAGTTAGCATGTATGTATATCAGTTATACATAACGCAGAAATCTATAATGTGTGTGTACAGATGTAAATTCGAACAGCTTCGTACAGGGTGTGTACTGATCCTCGTTCTGGCTGCAGGACATTTCGTGGTGCGGTATGTTGTGGAAGTGGGCATTGTTCTTAGTCCTTTTACGAGTGTGGAACATTTCCAGCTTCATTGTTGTGTCTTTGCTCAGGGCCTGTGTTATGCAACAGGGCAATTATTTAAGCAAATTACACTCTTTGGTGTTCATTTATTAAACATCAGGTATTCTTACAGCTAGTTCACAGAGCAGCACTGAGCACATCATTCAGCACAGCATTATCCTTTATCCGCTTATTGCTTCATCAGCCTGGGTATTATAAGATATTTTGAATTTAATAATAGTGCACTCTGGTAACAGACCCAAAAATGGTGTTTTCCTGTGGCACCTGATTTATAAACCGGATAGAAATGCCGTCTAAGCATTTTACAGTTGAAAGACATAAAATCTAATCTTATAATGAGTCTGATGATGAGAAATATGACATAAATCTGGCTCTATTCAGTATGTTTCACTTGTTAATACATCATATTTTGCAGTGAAGTAAACACTGTTTGTTAGAGACCTGCACTAAAACGGATTTTCAGCATTGTAACTCAGACGTTTTGTGTGTTCGCTCTGTTGAAAAGATTGATCAATTCTGTTCTGTCTCTGCTAGCTTTTAGCAAGTTTGGATAAATGTGTCAATAAACGTATAGGATTTAGACGTAAATAAACCTATCATGTGAATTTCTTTTATAAAATAGCATTCAGATTTTAAGAAATGTAAGAAATACGTATCACGTAAACCACGGTAGGTTCAAATGCGTAGCTTTATTAAGTAAAGAAAATCACAAGAATCATAATTTTATCATAAAGTTTAATAATAATGTTTTGTTTTCACAACCTGACGTTTTCGTTTCCATTCCTGGGATCCACACAGAAGTTTAATTAGTATGATTTCTTCACTGCCTTACAGGCATTTTGCTGGATAACACACACGGTTCAGGTGTTAATACTTTCTAAAGAAATTTATTAACTGTCAAGTCACAGGAAGTGTATAAGAGAGAGTATGAGTGAATTATGTAATGTGTTTCCTTTGAACACTGAGCTTCTGTCTCACACGCACACACACACACACACACACACACACACGTCCTTGGAACAAAGCCTCTTTGACATTGTGTTTGTTTTTTCCACGATCTGTCCACATGGTGTTTCACACCCAGCCTGACTGCAGCTTTCGATTCAGATGTGAACAGTAAATCTGATATACAGTAGCAATGAAAAGCTGTTTGGTGTTTTTGTTTTCTCATTCTGGCTTTTATTCAGACCGTATCAGGTTTAGGTGAGGGTTCGACCCACTGAAGCAGCTGTTGTGTGTGTGTGTGTGTATGTGTGTGTGTGGGTGTGTGAAAAGGTGAAACGCAGGTTATTATTACAAACGCCGCTCACTTTGATCTCATCATTGTTCATTTCTCTACAGAGAGAGACGGAGACACAGCGATCAAAAATCTTACTACACAGGAAAGACACATCGCTTTCATGAATTCATTTTTATTTTTGCTGATTTTATCTCTATTGCACTTTATCCTTTTAACTTAAGTTAAAGTTTTAGCTTAACTTTTATTTTACTGTTTTTATTTTTGCTGTTTTTATGTTTATAACTTCTTCTTCTTCTTCTTTTTTTTTTTTTGCTGATTATTATTTTGATTTTTTTTTACTATTTTTTAAAATTATTCTTCACTGTCTATAAAGCACTTTGTAAACTTAAAAAAGTGCTATATAATTAAAGCACTATTAATAAATAAAGCAATATTAGTATTAGAGATTATTAGTATTAGCAATGCTAGTGTAGTAGCTAAATAACTGCGACAGCTTGGTTAAACATTATAGCAATACACTAATACTACAAACTCCCATTTACTAATTTATTTACTCTTTGTGCTATATTCAGAGTCGATAAGCTAAGTCCATAAGTTATACCAGTGTTTATGTGGAGAAAGTTACGAGTATTCAGAGTCGGGTTATGTACATAACAACATTCTTTGTGCCTCATTCAGAAAATGCAAATCATCTGCGTGTAGTTCACGCCTGCCAGATTTTTCTTGAGTATCCAGAACTAGCATCTAGTCTACTACTTTTAAACACACTAGCACTCCCCTTTAAGTATGAAAAAAATCAGAGGATAGAAAATGCAGACAGAAGAAGCAGCTCACTTTTTTTTCATTGCTGTCTGATGTAATACTTTGTATCATAAAAGCAAGAGACAATTGAAAAATTAAAAATAAAAAGTCTTAATACGATGATATATGAATGAGAAGGTAAAGTATGAGGAGTCAAGTACATTGCTAATATATTGCTGCATGAGTAGTCCTGGTATAAATTTGGTTTAATTTAACAAAATGGCTTCCACACTCATTATTATTCAGCAGCTTATAAAATAGCACTTGATCCAGCACATCCTGGTGTTGAATAAAGAAACAAGATACTACATCGAGGTCATAAAATCATAATGTGTAGCGATTTTATCACACCTTTAATTCATCAATGCCAGTGTTTGTGTAAATTCGATGAGCTCTCCTGTAAAGAAAACATCCCCGCAATAAGGACAAACTGTCCGAGTGCTTATCTGCTACATTTCCAGCTCGCTCGCAGTTAAGTCACAGCCTTATTCCTAAAAATTCTGTCCTCCAGAAGCAACATCTCTGATTAAGATGTGTCTCCTCCGATGTCCTCTGTGAGAGGTAAAAAAGCTTTTTGTTCACTTTAAAGCG
Organism: Pangasianodon gigas; assembly: GCA_022758105.1. Lineage (NCBI taxonomy): Eukaryota > Metazoa > Chordata > Actinopteri > Siluriformes > Pangasiidae > Pangasianodon > Pangasianodon gigas. Next base: position 23,155,191 of record CM040465.1, read on the forward strand.
ACAGTACTATGTTTATGTATTTAATACTGGCCCTAAACGGGATTCTATAAATTTTTTTAGTGTATTTACAGCCGAAACGTTCAGAAAATTTCAGCGTAACTTCTTGTGTTTACATCAAACTGTCAGACTGTGGTGCTGGACGTAATACTGTTCCTCAATCGAACTGATATAAATTGAGCAACAAAAATGCGCTTAAGTTCAAGTTTAGAATCGAGTGTAACTGAGACACGCCCCTTTTTCCAGCAAGCTCCGCCCCACATGCATAACTTTTGCGCAACTTCTGAATAGCACTTACATCTGTGGTTAGGTCTGACGTCTGAATACCATTCATCCTAAAGGTTATAAAGTGAAGATGCTAAAATATCAACAGTAGTCAGGGCTCGATTTGAAGAGGTATACGAGAGGATGGAGACCAAAATCACTCTCCTTGTAAAAAAACAAAAACAAAACTGTCATCTTGTAAAAAGGTAAAAGAAAATCTTTGACAATGCTGGCAAAAAGACGATCTGTAAGCCTTTACTAATCTGTAAAGCTGTAATGAATTGGATGTGTGAAAAAACACACCCAGGCTTCATAAATGCCTCTTTGGTCTGTTAAAGCATTCGTCATATCTGCGGGCTTTCATTAGAGCCGCTCTCCGCCCATGTGTGACCTGGCGAGTGGAGTCCGGATGATAACATTTTAGTCATTACTGTATCGTCAGTCTTTCCTGCGTGATCAACAGGAATGTGCAGCCGCAGTTTTCAGGTCGTTTGCACGACAGATAAATGAATGATTAAACAGAGGACTCTCAGAGGTTTTAGCATTATTTCATTTTTGTTATGAAACACAAAACACAAAGATTTAGAGAAGCTAGATTTGGAGTGCTTACATGAATGAACATGAATTACTCTAGAAATTAAGTAGGTCTAATAATTGATGTTTATTGAAAATTATTTAGCAGTTATACCATGCAATTTAATTTTTCACAGTGCGTAATTAATTAGTTAAAATAGTTAAAATAAATAATTATAACAGTGAGAATAAGTGGCTAAATATCAGATGAGATTAAAAAAATCCTCAATGAATAAAACTTAGTGCAGAAATTACTGAGAAATTACAGTTGAATAGGTTATTTTTGTGAATCCTGTTGTATTATATTCTAATATATGCTAATGTATACAAATATAAGTTGTGTAGATGTGAAATTAGGGAGGACGCTATTTGCATATGCCACTGAAACTGATGGAAATGATTAGTTTTGAATTTAGTTATAGACTTTTAGAGCTTCTTATATATAATTTGTGGTCTATTCTATTGTATTGTGGTTATATATCTCTACAGAACTGTTTTAACAAAACATGCTGTTTCTGATTTTTCTTATTTTAATACATCTGAATGAACTGAAATGAATCAGATGTGAATATATATACAGGTTGATAACACTTGTTATTTTCATATACATATGTAGATCCTTGGTCGTCCTTCATGTTGGATCTTTGTTCTGCAGGAATATAAATTATTTAGGTTGTCACTAGCAATACGCACTTTTAACGCACAGAAAGGTGCATTAACAGCACATCAATGCTTTAACCGGAAGCCTGCGATGCACCATTTAGCCTTCATAAATAATTAAAGCCCACCAGAAGGGGTTAAATGTCGACTGTCCCCCATCAGGTGTCATGAGACCCCCATGATGGGTATTTGGTGGTAGAGAATGTTCTATTTATAATGCATTGCTGCAATAAGTTGGCCAGGCTGTCGGCGTGTCTTACAGGAATTACAGGGTTGCCAGATTGGATTTTACTTCAATCAGGCTTATGGAGCAGTTCGTTTTAGATCTATCCAAGCTGTAACTTTGCTAAATTAAATTTAAGAGAACAAGTCAGGACTTTTCAGCCCCATATGATGAAGCTCTTTAAACCTTAAAAACTTGTTCCAGTAATGGGATAAAAAATTATACAAATCAAGAATATGCAAATTAGTTTCCTGCCTGAAGTCTGAAATTCACCAAAATAAATAAGAATCAATCAATCAATCAATCAAAAGAATATTTCTTATATACATTTTTTCACATAGCAAGAAAATGCATGATCTCCCAGTGTCCATGTGGGTTTCTTCCGGATTCTCTGGTTTCCTCCCACCATCCAAAAACATGCCAGTAGATGGACTGGCTGTGCTAAACTGCACCTAATTGTGAATGAGTGTGTGTGAGTGTGTGTGAGTGTGTGTGAGTGTGTGTGTGTGGTGCCTTGTGATGGACTGGCGTCCCATCCAGGGTGTATTCCTGCCTCACACGCAGTGTTTCTGGGATAGGCTCCAGATCCACCACGACCCTCATCAGGTTAAAGTGTTTACTGAAGTGGAATGAAAGGATGAATGAACACCTCCAACCTCCAACAGAATCTATAAATATGGCGGAATATCTGAATTGAAAACCCCACCATATCCTTCTGTCATCCCAAACAACCTAATATTATGAAGATTAGACATTTGCAGTGCAGATTTTCATGCAGAACTGCTGGGAAACTAGCTCTTGTTTGTAATTTATTTCAGAGCGACCAAACCTGTCAAAATATACCATAACAATCAGAACTGTTTTTATTAGTCACTAACATTAACTAACTAGCACTCAGGTTCTATGGCTACAATTTAAACAGAATTTGTATCATTTGTATCATTTTCTACTTAATAAAACCTGATTTGCATGATTTTTAATACATTTTTTATGTATTTTTTGTATCATCAAAGACAAGAAGCTCATTTTGTCTTACTGAAAGAAAATAAAGAACCGTTAACATGCAAAATTTCCTTTTAAAACTTAATATATGTTGTATATGGCCACCATGACTTTTTGTTGTTGACAAGCTCACAACTTTGGAAAAGGAGTTCCTGAGTTGTAATTATGGTGTTGTGTGTGTCCGCCTTGTAATTATCATATATATATATATATTTACAGGACTTGGACACACACAAAAAGCACAGCCAGGTTGTGGGTGGTTTTATTGTCAATCTGGCAACCCCTTCAACCAGCTATGAGCCGCGTGCCTTTAACACATGAGTGCTTCACTTCCAGTGTGCGCTCACCTCAGAACTGAGACTCCTCATAGAGAGGATGTTGGATGAGACTAAACTAGGATAAAACAGCATTATTTTCTTGGATATTTAAAGAATATTTAAAAAAAAAACAGGTTTTGATTCGGATTTGTACCTGAGACCTTGACGGTGAGGAAAATGCCAGAGAAAAAAGGTGAGGCTGGTGTTCTGTTAAAGTGGCGTTTCTAACCGTAGTTTCATGCTGTGTAACGTTACTTTTTTCAATTAAAAACTTTATTTTTTAATATTTATAACCTTCCTGTCTAGACATTGAATATAAACTTTGAATTAAGAGCATACAGGTGGAACGATGCCATGAATTAATTATAATTGTTCGTTTTTTTAGAAAACAGGTGAGCAAAAGGGGTGGCAGAGTTACACTAAGGGGTGGCACTGCATACATTCTTCATAATGCAAAGTTTAATTAGTTTCAAGTACCAAAAGAAAGTTCACTTAATGACACTGCAGATGAATTGGTTTCATAGTTGTTCCTAATATTCGATCGATTTGGTCAAGAAAAGTTGGGGTGGCGTTTGGGGTGGCAAGGCTTATTTCAAGGACCCTTGTGCATAAATGTAGAAGTCATTAGTGATATAGTGTGTGTGTGTGTGTGTGTGTGTGGTTGAGAAAAGGAAGAGCATTTAAGTTATAATAATCATGATAACCTGACGACACAAGCACTGAATAAATCAAATTGTTATGATTTAGCTGGAAGCTGATGGGTGTATCATGTAGTGATAACAGTATGATATTTTGATTAAATATGTGAGTAATTTGTGCAGCATTCACAAAAACAACATTTTCAGTGCTCCACCTAGTGTGAGGCGTCATGATGTAGTCTGTTGCTTCTGCACTCCATGAGCTCTAATGCAATCTGGACCCTCCGGGCAACAGGCTGTGCCAACTCAGTGTGTGTGTGTGTGTGTGTGTGTATGTGTGTGTTTATATAATAAAGAAGGCATGCGAGATAAACAGAGGGTGGTGCAGGAGCACTGGGATGGTTCCCAGATGCTTACTGAGGTTGATTTACATGTATGTAGAGAAATGATTGTTAAAAAATGATCGTTATTCTGGAGCCACACTAATGACTAGAGACGTCACTAATGACATGGGTTATTTGAATATTCATATATCTGAAGTCACGTTGGTGTTGCAGGAAGTCTTGAATGTTTTACAGTGTGACAAACAGTTCAGTACCCTAACGTAGTCTGTATTCATATGTATTTAAAAAAAATGATGATAAATATGAATCCTGCTGCTGTGTTCCTGGAAACACTGGAAAATACTGGTGAAAAAATGTCAGCAGTGTCACTGATGTCACCAGAGAATTCAGGTTTTGACAGTTCCTCAACCTTAGCTACAACCACAAAATATTTTATTGGCAACAAATTACAAAATGACAAATCAGTGTCATTAAATTAAATTAAAAAGGAATTTGTTGGCAATAAAAATATTGCCCACTGGCTTGCCTTAAACAACATTCACTCATCGTCTTACGTTATCGCATGTATTCATTATATCACCTTATTCTTCTAGAAGCAATCAGTGTACATAAAAAACAAAAAATACACCTTGGTATCACTTATTTTTCTATAAATTCTGTATATACTGTATAGGCAAGCTTTATGTCCGAGCCAGTGTTACGCAAGAACTGTTGAACTTCCTGCGTTTTCATTTTTTTATTAATAACGATATAAAAATTTTCCTGTCAGGATATCGGAATAAAGTTTGTTTAAAATGTAGCTCAGTTTATAAAATAGCACCCCATCCTCATGGTCGTGAACAATTCTAAAAGCGATTCGATATCGGCGTCCACCAGCTGCCAGGACAGAATTTCACAATGCAGTGTGACATTTCTCAGGTTTATAATAGCGAGACTTAATTGACTGCAGTGAGGCTCCTCTTGCGGTGTTGGAAAGCTGGTCAGGGTGTACATCACGCTCTAGTAATTTTAAACAGCTCGACACGGCGTGAGTAGGGAGTGTAAATGTTGGACGCAGCTGCCTGTTCTCCACCTGCATTAATAGCACATCCCATCCAAGCCGTGATGCAAGTCTCATTTCCAGGAAATATCTGGTGTCACCTCTTGGATCCTTCTGGAGCTTTGCGCTGGGAGAAAGGCTTTTTATTCTCATTACTCGGTTTGTAATGTTGCCTGGCTGGATTAAATGTTTCTCTAACTGCTCTGTTAGGGACAGAAAAACATTTGGTGTTCATGGGGATTAACTAGAACTGAGTTAAAAATGAGGCAGGGTTTTAGTGGCATCCATCACCATGGGTAGGATTATATGACACTTGTGCCATTTTGAGCCAATCAGAATCCATGCCACTCGATCCAGGCTTGCAATGGAGACTAGAGATGACATAACATGTGGATTTGTGCCAGCAGACATGAAGACAGTGGCATATTCGCTTCCTGTTTGTGCTCTGTTGCTGGTTTTTGTGATCAGAAATAAAGGCAAAAGTGTCAAACAAACAGGACCAGACAGCTCAGATGGCATATGAAATATTATTATAGCATAATTAATTGATTTCATAAACTACAGTTTAAGACCAAATCAAACCGAAAAGTGTTTATAAGGCATTTTTTTGGATCCTTGTTAAAGAACCAGTACAATAACATTTTATGCTTCAATCCGCAGCATGTGTGTAAAACACAACCCTGTTCACCCTGCTGCATTTTTTACACCCAGTATTTTCTTATTTCTTACTTGTATTGATAATACATTAACAGATGATGCAACCGTTATTTGGAATATATATTTTGATACATAATACAAACTACCCCAAATTATACATAATATAAACCACGGGGTTATATGACAAAATATCATATTGTAATTCTAGAAATCATTTCTACTATAAATGCCACTAATACAGTAGGGTTGCCTTAAAAAAACTGTATAATACTTTATTTAATGTCTACAAAAATGCATTAACTTTTATTTCTTTATTTAAATAAATATGATGCCAGAGACATCCTGGTTCGGGAGCCAAGGACGGCATACTCTCTCTGCCTGTCAGTCAGAGGGACACTAGCCAATCACGGCGTCTGTGAGCTCATGTATGCGGAAGAGGGTAGATAGCGCTTTCCTCAGACTGTGTTACGCTGCCCTGTGATGCAGCATGAGCAGCACTTTGAAAAGTTCTGGTTGGCTGGTTTCCCTTGTCTCGGTGGAAGCACGTGTTAGCCTTCACCCTCCCCGGTTTGTAGCTGTCACATGACAGAGGAGAGTTTGCTAGTGGGGAGAAAATGAATAATGAGATATCACTATGTCCATGAAAAGCATATTGTGACATAATTGATCACGCTATCAATTGATCACAATAACGAGGGCTGTTCAACCCCACTAGCAAGTGGGCTATCTTTAAGAAACACATTTGGGTAGAGGGCCGGTGAAAATATACTGTATATAGAGGTGGACCAGATCTGGAAAAGGTTTGGCGAGGTGCAACTGGACCTCTTTGCCAATGCCAAGTCAGCATATTCCCTGGCAGACCTGGACGGCCCGCTGGGACAGGATGCTCTGCCTCATGACTGGCCCTATTATTTTTTTCTTATCTCTCACATAAAAGGAGAGGTAAATACTTACAATCCCTTCTCACTGCATTGTAAAGGTGAATTATTAGACTGCAATTATGATTAAATATTTGCTTTCCATCTTAATGGTGTAATTACATGCTGTAAAGCCTCTCGATTATCTCGTATCATATTTTCCTGCTGAGTTGCGCCTTTGAGGCATGTCGTGCATTATATAAGTAATACGTGGATTGCTTTGAGAGGCGTTCTGGTGAGGTCAGAAAGTTCTGGACGACCTCAGGGCAGATAAGGTCAGTTAGAGTTCAGATATCAGGCACAGCTGATGAAGAATCTGTGAAGGTGAAACTGTGTGAATCTGTGAAGGTGAACTTGATTTTTTAAATATATATATATATATATATATATATACATGTGTGTGTGTGTGTGTGTGTGTGTGTGTGTGTGTGTGTACCAGGGCTTCTCAATTTTCTTTAGTCATCTCTTGAATGAAACCTAATAAATGTAGAATGTTTTTTTTACTTTGTGAAATATTAATGCCATTTTTTTAAATAATGTCATTATTAACAGTTATAACACTTTGCCATGAGATATTCGATGGTTTTGTGTGTTTTTTTCCCCCCAAATGTCTTTTCAAGACAGCTGCCTTCATTCTGTCATGATGTCATTAAACACTTTTCCTGCTTTGGTGGCTTCGATGGCTGACTCATGCTTGGACGTTCTTCTTTCCTGACCTTCCATTTCGAGTCATTTAGCTGAGCTATGTACGCCTTCTAACAGTATTTACCACAACATCCATTCAACGCAGTCATTTGCACCAATTTATTCTGCCATTTTTTACACGCACAGTGAAACAGGAAGACATCGATGATTGCTTAAGGGTTCCTAAACACTCAGCTTCAGTTACATTTTGTTCATAAGAATTTCTAATGGTGTCCATACTTGTGACATGTAACTTTGTTAAAAATGTTTCTGAATAGCATTTATTAATTTTCTTAAATAAATGTACTTCAATTTAAGGTTGGAGTTCTCATTGTGACATTAAGCTAATTAACCACAAAGCACTGCTATGCTAACAAGCTTTCATGACTGATTGTTCAAGGTGTTGGACAATCAACATGGCTTCCTAAGCTGACATGTAATGTAGTTAGCTAGCATTATATGTGGTTGGGACTGAATTTTGCCTATCTCTGTTTTGAAATGTGTTCCTGTTTGGGTTTTTAAACAAATAAGAAAAACACAATACCTGTAATGAAAGTCAAGTGTAGCTGCGGTCCCAGATTATCAGTTACTGTGTCAGCATTCTGTACATATTTTACTTGTTTCTGCATGGAAGCATCATCAGAGGGGGAACATTGGTGCTGATGTATAACTTGCTGCAGTTGCAGTGACTTTTCCTAGCAAACTCTCCTATGACTTACTATAATTTCAGCCGGTGTCTTGGCTAAAAGATTAGCCGAAATCTTTCACCTAGTGCACTGTAAGTGTGACAGCCGTGTTTATGCAAACAGGTTTTTCTTTTCATAACACATGCCATAATACCGAGGAGAACACTCAGGAATATGTAGGTTGCATCCCAAACTACAGAGTACCATACTAAATTAAAGCAATAAGCCACCTGAGGGTGTGATTTACAGTGATTTTATCACAGGTTAAGGTTTTCTTGGGCATGAAATGAACCCCATTGAGTGACTTTTTGCTTCTGTAAAACAGCGACAAAAATGGCATGATAAAATCCAGTTTTCAATAAATAGCGTATTAATTATATTCGCAATTCTTCTGCTACGAAATGTAGTCTGTTACTAGTAAGCTTTGGTTGCTAAGCAACATCACAGGAAAAGATTAAGGTATTTTGTAGACAGAGCAATGGCTGTAGTGTTTTATTGGTTTACCGGTTTTATTGGATTTAAATCTGGTGCATTAATATAGTATTAAGTTACTGTGGTTGATATATGCGCACGGCTCAGCCAATCAGATTTTAGAACCAATTCATGTAATACATCAGTACACTCATGGCGCTGTTGCTGTTTAGCCGTAGTATGCGATTTGGGATGCAGCCTGCCTACATCGCAACACAACCAACGTTACGAGATGTTGGATATTGGAGTAAAATATTGGTCAGAATCTACAAAATGTCTTCATGTTGCTTTGGAAGGTTTGCAGGTTGGTCAGGTTGAGTGTGGAGAAAGCAGTGCCGTGCTTGTGGATGCCGGTGCTGTGTTACAGAGCACGATGGTTCACATGGCCTCCTATTTATAGCAGACCTGCTTAAAGTCATCATACACTGAAGCGGTTCTGAAAATAAATAGCGCACTCACATGCGCGTGGATGTGTAGCTGGTCCGTGTTAGTGCCACAGCGCAGCGGGTCACATTGCTCCCATGTGCTGACCTGCAGCAGGCTAAAGGGCACGGGATTGATGATTGATTAGCTAACGTGTCATACAGGCATCTCATTACTGTATTTCAGCTTCATGCGTTTTACTGTGTGGCTGTAAACCTAAAGTTTACGTGCATGGAGCTTTACATGCAGATATATTAATTAGTTTTTATTATACTTGTAACTTTAACATGATTCTGTGTTCAGTGGTTAGGGGTAAGAATCATATAGACTTTATGATTCGATTCAATTTGATTCGATTCGATTTATGTTGCAATTATAAAAGGATTCCTTATCATCTTGATGCACATCTTGATGTAGTTTGATTTCTATGCTTTGTGATTTTTCCAGGATAACAATTTCTGCTTTTAAAGCAGGGTGTTTTTTAGGATACATAAAAAAAAAAAATAATAAAAATACCCTGCTTTAAAAGCAGAAATTTAGAAATTTAGCAGAACCTTAGATTAACAAATGAGTAACATATGAGTGAGACATTTGGCAACTATCAGGTTACACACTATCTATATTAACAATATATTATAGATATATAATATAGATACTACTATCTATATTAAAATATTTTATAATTTTAAGAATTTTAAAAACAAAATTTTAATATCAGTGTTTAAATAAATGTGCCATTATGTATAATAAAGTAAAAGAAGCTTAAATAAATAAATTAATTTGTAACTATATAATTAAATAAAATGTAAATAAATATAAATGAATGTATAAAGAAGTGTAAAGTATGATTGTAAAGTACAGAGCTCAGTTGTATTTTGACTAATATTTATATTAAA
>CM040465.1:23175129-23180129 GCA_022758105.1 Pangasianodon gigas
GAGGAGGTCTGGGGTGCAGTCGGTGTTCCAGTTCATCCCAAAGGTGTTCAGTGGGGTTGAGGTCAGGGCTCTGTGCAGGACACTCGAGTTCTTCCACTCCAACCTTCACACACCATGTCTTCATGGAGCTCACTTTGTGCACAGGGGCATTGTCATGCTGGAACAGGTTTGAGCCTCTTAGTTCCAGTGAAGGGAAATTGTAATGCTACAGTGTACAAAGACATTCTATACAATTGTGAGCTTCCAGCTTTGTGGCAACAGTTTGGGGAAGAACCACATATGAGTTCATTAAACTTTGGCAATATAGTGTATACTATATCTGTGTGTTCTGTTTTATCTGTTGGTTTGGCCTCCTGTTTAATTCTCAGTCTCTCCTTATAAGTGAAAGCACCAAAATCAGGAAGGTACAGCTAACAGGTAGCTAGCTAGATCTATAAATAAACAAAAATGAACGCAAATAATCAAACGTAACCTTATATGTACAAATTATTTACCAGTTACAATGATAAAATGACAAGCTACTGTACACTAGTTATGTTGTAAAACTGTTCTGGGTTAATGATCACCTGCTGCAGCTCCGAGCACTCGGCGATTCTGATGTGTTTAATTTTGAGATGTCAGTCATGTTCATTACCTTTTCAGTGATTGGCAGTTGGTTATGAGGTTTTGCCCCTTTGAGAGATCTCCCAATCATCATATGGAGAAGCCATGTGTCTGGTGGTACAAGCATAGAGCGCACTGTCTAGTAGACTGAGATGATAAATTGAGATTTTTTTTTCTATGTAAAATCCACAGTGGGGTATCTACAGGCTTCAGAGGAGATTTTCACGCAGGCTGTGCGGTCCACTGAAAACAGTTTGAGTTAAATGAACCAAGTGTGAGATATTACAGTGAGACAATTGATCACTGATTCAGTAAAATGTTGAATTTCACCAAAAGTGATGAATAATATACAGTAGATAGACTTTGATCAACATTTCATTGCCGCTTTTTAATGAAATTTTAGGGGAATCCGGGCTTCCTGTGTAGTCTTACATTTAATACAACATTAAATGTAACTATAAATGGACAAAAAGTATAACACAAAGTTTTTTTAATAAATAAAAAATTGTAATCGCTGGCAAATTGTGGTAAAAGAGGAATAAAACCCATTGGGACGTGCTGTTACAGAAAATAATCAGTTCCAGGGTGGCAACAGTATCTCCACTTCAAACACACTGGGCACTATTATTATCTTGAAAAACTTTGACCAAGCTGCTATATTTAATACGTTTTGATGTGTGTGTTTGTGTGTGTGTTTGCGTGTGTGTGCGTGTGTGTGTGCGCGGACCAGGACCCTTTATTCCCAGCGGCTGTTGTCGGCGCAATGTTGTTATGAACACAGATGCCGGTTGCTAGGCGACCTCTGGGTTCAGGCGACGTCTGGCTCTTGGTGGAGTTTATCACATTTATTCTTACATCAGTATGTAACACACAAACACACACACACACACACACACACTCAAAACAACAGCCTCTTAAAACCAAAGGTCACGACCTTTCTCACTTTAACAAGCAACTGCAAGCCTAGTGCCGCAAGCAAGCATGTTAGTGTGAAATTATTTTTTTGTTTACGGCCTCATGGAGGAATGTTTTTGTTTTCTAACTCATTCTCTATTTAACACATCTGCACAAACTGTTGAACAGTTGTTGAACTCCAACGTATAAATTGTAATGCAAATTCAAAACTACAGCCGTTACACTATTACAGTAAAATCTCATGATGAGACAAATAAGAGGAAGTTGTAATAAAGCTGTTCTTAAATATATTCCTTTTTTAAACATTGGAGTGATGCAATAAGAAGGAATTTCAGGTTATTTACCCTTTTCGAAGGTTTTACACTGTTCGTGTACCTTCAGACTTATGCAATTCTAACACATAAACAAGGATCCCAGACTTTCAGGATTCCTTTAATGCATTCCTAATAATAATAATAATAATAATAATAATAATAATAAAGAATTAGACTCAACAAACTTTAATTAACTGAGTATTTTGAATACTTTTTGAGTTTGTATGTCGGAGATGGTATTCCACTTATACCACAGCGATTTGCTGACAATTACAATTTTTAATTTGTTAATGAACGAGTGACACATCACACTTTTTAACTGTTGATAGTTATATTAAAGTTTATGGAATGTCCACGGGACCCGAATCTTCAGAACGGAGGATTTTGCTCTTTCCAGTTTCTCAGTAACATGACAAGCTGCATATTTTTGTCTAACAAACTTCAGGAAAGAAAAACGAGGGGCTGGTGAGGGAATGACTGTTTATAGCTGCTATAACATAAGTGAGAACAGGAACTAACCCCTGTATCAGGAAACTTACTGACTGTTACAAAGCGCTGACACTGGAGACTCCTTCCAGAATTGTTAAATAAACACGTTAGAGAAAACTTCACCACATCTACGATTACACACGTTTTCCTTTGTTATATAACCAGGCTTAGATTATGTGGCACGTTTGCAACAGGAGTCCGTGTGAATGAGCTGTTACTATAGAAACGATAACGTATTAGACCGAGCGTGTTAATATAAACCTCGTTGATGTTACAGGTGTAAATATTCAGATGTGTTCTGTTTACTCAACATCTTCTGATTAGAAAATTCAACAGCAACAACATTCAAATTCATAAAAGTGTTTCATTTGAACTTTAGTCCCACAGCTGCCTTTAGACGTCCATTTTGAGTGAGTTTGGAGTAAACAGCTGAGGAGTAAGAGTAGAAAGAGGTGATGCTGAAAATGCTGGAGTACTCCTTTAAGCCTACATGTTCATAATACTCTTTTTGCCTCTCTTTTCTCTCTGGATTCCATTACAGGAAATAACGTTAGGGTGCTTTTCGTTGTTTTTGTGTCATTGGCAGCTCGTTGTTATGATTATCATGAGACAGGAGGAAAAGAGAGAAGGGAAGAAGAAAGGCAGGAATTGAGATAACTCAAGTTGACTTTTTTTTTTAAGTTAGGAAAGAGTACGAATGAATTTCATTTTTTCCATCTCTTCATGTCTGGGTGCAAAGCAATGACCTGTCAACTGTTTAATTTCAGCTACACTGGGTAGACAGTGCGTGCGTGTGTGTGTGTGTGTGTGTGTGTGTGTGTGTGTGGGCACATCAGGGGTCTCCTGTCACTAACTCTGTGATCATTTGTAAATAGCTCATGTATTCAGGTGAGTTTTTTTTTTTTTTTTTTAAACAAAATACCTCAGAGGCCCCCGACCAGACTCTGGTATTCAATATGAATATTCAGACTCTGTGTTTTATTTTATTAAAATAAAAATAACACGTTTTTACTTTATTAATTTAGTTATTATAAGGTTTACTCAGGGTTTACTTGATAAAATCCAACAATTTTAGGTGAGTGAAGTTTAAGCTCCCAGAGAACAAATGCTTTAATTTCCTGTTTTTTAATTAGGGGGCCAAGCACCAAAGCTTTTTCTTTTTCCTCTCTTCGTCCTTTTCTTCTTCTTCTTCTTCTTCTTCTTCTTCAACAACCATATGTTGTAGAGACACTTGGCCAGTAGGTAGTGCTTCCTCCTATGTTAAGGATAAGATTTGGATTTCTTCTTCTTCTTCCTCTTCTTCTTCTTCTTCCTTGTCTTTCTTTTGTTCTTGATGTTCTTCCTCTTTTTTTTGTTTTTCTTTTTCTTCCTCTTCTTTCTCTTGTTCATATTCTTCTTTTTCTTCTTCTTCTTCTTCTTCAGTAGGTAGGACTCCTTCCTGTGTTAACGATAAGATTTTGAGGACGTCTGCACAGTTTGGGGTGTGGTCATTTATAGGGGGCGGGGTTAAGTTCTCAGGATCCATAAGCCAGATTGAGCTGAAATTTAATTTAAAAATCTAATGACAACTGGATTATTTTAAAAAGCAGGGCAGGTCTCAGCCAATCAGCCTTCAGCAGGGATTTCACAGTGTTAGCATCACGAACCATGAACACTACGTTCATCTGTGGTCTGTTTATTGTTCTATGGAAGGTGCTTGGACCCTGCAAATAGCTGTTTGCTGCTATATTTCACTTGTATCATCACTTTATAAATACACATTGCCATCTCTGAAGTTTGCCTTCTCTGTTAAAGTTGTACTGCGGCTTAAACATGATGTCATACGACTACGAGTGTGTCTCTAACACACAGCAGCCGTTTTATAGAGAAGTGAATGCATTTAATACGATGAGATACTTTTATTTTCACTGTACAAGTACAAGCCAGTGGATAAAAAAATAAAAATGAGGGATAGAAATAAAAACTTGTACAAATGCAGGTAGAAATAACAAAGTACAAAAGTGCAAGGTGCTAAAATGGAACTAGAGGGTTGCTAGTGCCTGAGTCTGTGCTGTTAAGTGGTAAGTAGTTCAGAAGTATTCACAGGAGTTTGTGGAAAGATATCAGAATAAATAATTATATGTACACAGGTATAAAGGTAAGTGTAGTGTAAAGTAATAACTCATTAATTTGCATAAACGTGTCTTTGCTGAGGTGCTTTGATCAGGTACACTGATCTGTCTAAATGCTGTTAGATGTGCATCTCTGTGCTTCTTTTTTCACAGAGTAAAGCAGTTCATTGTTCTCTGTAACTGTAACTGTTGTTCCTGCTGCTTTCAGGTCGTCCTGCACCTCTTTTCTACTGACTGCTGTCTTTTCTCGTATCACTAGTCTGAGAGCGTGGTGTGAAATCTTGCAGAGCCCACTTGTCTGGGGACGATTAGTCTGTGGATCCATGACCTTTTTATCGAACCAGTTGTACTGACAGGGATGTTTAAGGACTGTGTTATGGCTCTGTAGCTTTTTCTATTCGGTTGTTGTTTAATAATGTCGTCCCTGAGAACTTCAGGAAGCTTCTTCACCTTGACCAAGATTGCTTCTTGTTTCGTTAAATCTTCCCAACCAATGGCAACGTTTTTTATAATAACGCTTTTTTTTGCAGCATTCAGTATTTCACTTTCAATTTTGAGTACAGGAGTG
>CM040465.1:23182629-23194415 GCA_022758105.1 Pangasianodon gigas
CTATCTATCTATCTATCTATCTGCCAGTCTATCTGTCTTTCTTGCTGTCTATTTTTCTGCCTGTCTGTCTGTCTGTCTCTTGATCTATTTATCTGTCTCTATACTCTGTGTCTATCTATCTGTGTCTACACTTCCTCTATGCTAATAACTCACACCTTACACTGTGTTCTGTACTGCATTTAGATGAAGAGAAACACACACACACACACACACACACACACACCCACATGGCCCCTGTGTCAGCATGCTGTTTTCTCTCTCACGTTGTTTCAGGCTCATTTATATTAATGATGCTCACACACAGAGAGGGGAATAATTTATGAAGCAGCGTGAGAGAGAGAGAGAAAGAGAGATGATAGCTGAAGGAGGATGGAGTGTTTGTACAGTTATTACTCCTCCTCTTCTACTCATCTCCTCCTGCTGAAGCAGTAAATCTGTCACAGGATGTGCACTTTCGCCTCGCTCCTTTTAATAGATGAAATATGTGTTAATGTTGCAGAGCAAAGGTTCAGTGGTTTTGTCATTCATGGATTTTATTTATTGCTGTCACTAGGAGTGAGTGACTAAATTAAAAAAAAATCCATTTTCATTAGCTGGGTGGGGTTCATGTGACTTTAATTTAATGAAATTTACAAGGTTCTAATGATAAAGAACAGCCCAGCTCAGGGCCTCTTCCCTCCAACCAGGGGCTTCTGTCGTACACCTTGGGTCTACTAATTTTCAGCCTGGGGCTTCTTCTGACCAGCCTGGAGCATCTGTCATCTAGCCTGGGACTTCTAATGTCCAGCCTGGGACTTCTATTGTCCAGCCTGGGCCTTCTGTCATCTAGCCCTGGGCCTTCTGTTTTCCAGCCAGGGGCTTTTTCTGTAGAGACCTGGGACTTCTATTGTCCAGCCTGGGGCTTCTATTGTCCAGCCTGGGGCTTATTCTGTCCAGGCTGGTACTTGTTCTGTCCAGCCTGGGGCTTTTTCTGTCCAGCCTGGGACTTCTATTGTCCAGCCTGGGACTTCTATTGTCCAGCCTGGGGCTTATTCTGTCCAGCCTGGTACTTGTTCTGTCCAGCCTGGGACTTCTATTGTCCAGCCTGGGACTTCTGTTGTCCAGCTTGGGACTTCTGTCATCTAGCCTGGGGCTTCTATTGTCCAGCCTGGGACTTGTTCTGTCCAGCCTGTGGCTTCTTTAGTCCTAAATACAAAAATATATTTAAAATATAATACTTATTATACATTACTAATTCACCCAACAGAAACTTTTAAGTTCATATACTCCAGTTTTAAGGGGAAACTCTCTGTGATTCTGGTGATTTCTGCTTTCTGAATGTTATCACTGTTCTCCAGATATTAGTCAGGATATTTTAATAGTGACACCCATCAAATCTTGTTTTTGCAAAAAGCAGTATAAGTAGAGCTGGCACAATACCACTTTTTCTTTTACGATAACAGTACTGATACTGAAACCTTGAGTATCAGCTGATATCGATATCCATCTGATATTACTTTTACTAAGCTGCAAAATGGAAGCACTTCCCTTAAGAAAACAGGGGAAAAAAATGCATGAAACAAGAATTGAATTCTTTCTTGTTTTCTTTGATATCCAGTCAACTTTTTTTTTTTTTGAGGTTATCGTTCCGATAGTATGTTTAGATAGTATTTAAACAAATAAAATATTTTATTCAAACTTAACATATCTGTTTTAAACAGAAATTCTTCCTCGTTAGAATTTTTAGCTGAATTAAACTTTTAGCTGAATTTAAATATTATAAAGTAATCCGACCTCATCGATGAGATTCTCATCCTGCAAGTGAAACAATGTTATTGAAAGTTTTTTGCTACAACCTTTAATAAAAGAGGGGGAAGGTGGAGAAAAGGAGAAAGAAAGACATGCACCATATTAACGTATGCAGTTAACTTAGGATTTTTTTTGTAAAATAAGTGAGGAATAAAACATGATGGGGCATAGTGTTATAGAAAAAAAAAAGAACAAAACTTTATACTTTTATCCATTTATAGTTACATGTAATGTTGTGGAGCATCCACAAAACAAGTTAGTTCCTGTTCTCACTTACGTTATAGCAGTTATAAACAGACGTTCCCTCACCAGCCTCTCTTTTTCTCTCTTGAAGTTTATAAGAAAAAAAATGCAGCTTGTCATGTGACAGAGAAACCACAAAGCGTAAACTCCTCTGTCCTGAAAATGTCGGAAAACTTAAAGTTACAGCTTTACCTCTGACTGTTACTGGAGACTCCTTCCATAAATGTTACATAAACATCTCCTCACCATAGCAACAACTACATATGTTTTTAATCTGTTTATGTGGCGCGTCCACTGTACAAGTCCCTGTGAATGAGCTGTTACTATAGAAACCATAACGTATCAGAACGAGCTCATTAATATAAACCTTAGTTAATTTGACACCTTCTGACCAATCAGATTCAAGGAATCAAAAGTGTTGTGATATATTAGAACTTGTCCTCTGTTTGAAAGATTCGAGTGAGTATTTATTGGTTGAATTTTATAGTAATGAAGGCAGAGCAAAGAGGTTCTGAATTAAATTTTTAACCATAAGCTCATGTTTCTACACACGTGGGCTCTCTCTCAAAACGACAGTGTAAAAATACTTCACAGCACTAGAAGTCACAGTGCAGTGTCTGTATTTGAGCTAATCCTGTACTAAATCCAGGCTCAGTGATAGGATCACAAGCTCAAAAACAGTCTAATAAGATAAAGAAAATGGGATGACAGGTGATAAAGGACTGAGGGAGTGGAGTGCAGTGACTGAGGAGCTGTAGTAAGACTTGAGAAAGACAAACAGGACACAAGCTGAAAACAAGGATCTGAGGATCTTGCTGGCTCCAATCCAGATGATATCACCACCGTCTGCGGACAGCAAAAATTCACCAGTCACAGTGAGACTAGCCAATCGTAGGCGCCTGTGAGCTCATGTATGTGGAATAGGGCAGATAGCGCATTCCTGTGAGTGTGATACTCTGCCCTGTGACCCAGTATGAAAAGATACAGGGGTTGGCTTCACATCTCTTTTGGAGGAAGCATGTGATAACCCTCTCCCTCCCCTGGATGGTCGCTGTCTTCTGATAGGACAGAGGATAGCTAGTGGGTAGGAATTGGCAGGTGACCAAATTGGGGAGAAAATAGGGGGGAAAATACAAGGGCCTAAGGACAAGTCCAACAGTAGTTAGCAATAATAATAATAATAAAAACCTATCTGTACTTTTCAGACTGTTTTTGCACTAGTGATTGGCTTTTTCTTCTCCTGGAAACATAACACTAAGCGTTCACATGAACTCGCAAGAATGTTGGGTCTTTAAATGTCAAATCAGCCTCGCAAGCCTCCGCCTGATTTGGAGCATCCATTAATGTGATGGCATAAGAGAGCAAGAGAGAGAGAGAGAGAGAGAGAGAGAGAGAGAGAGAGGGAGAGAGCTAGCAGGCTGAGAGCAGATTGCATTTCACTGCTCTTTCCCCAAAGTACATATCCTGACCCTCTCCTTCAGCGCATTAGTGAGATTACATTCCCCAAAAACCTTTTCGTTTGTCCATTTGGAGTTGCGTTACCAAACTGATGTCAGTCGATTTCCTTGTTTTGTGTATCATTATTTCTGGACTGTGTTTATTCTCTGAAATGAAATGTTGTCTGTGTGCTTATACATGACTTTGGAGCTGAAGATAATCATATGAGATGCTAAGGACTGTCTCAGACTGTCTTTCTTGTCATCTTAAAACACACTTCAGTGACATTTTTATCCCAAATGAAAAATAATTTATTATTTAATACTATAATCTGCCATGTGTAACCCCACCATTTATTAAGTATAATTATTCCACAGTGCTGTTGAATTCTGAATTCTGATTGGTCAGAATTTGAAGTTGTGTTGATTAATTTTCTATAACAGCAGCTTTGACAGTAGTGCATCTGCAAAGCACAGGTTTATATTAATGTGTTATTGTTTCTATAATAACAGCTCATTCACAGAGACTTGTACAGTGGATGCTCCACATAAACAGATTTTAAAAACGAACATTTGAGTCTCCAGTGTCAGCGCTTTATATCAATCAGAGGTTTTAAGTTTTCTGACATCTTCAGGACAGAGGAGTTTACGCTTTGCAGTTCCTTGGTAACAAAAGATGATAAGCTGCACGGATTTTTGTCTTATTAACTTTATAAGAGAGAAAAAAGAGAGGCTGGTGAGAGAATGGCTGTTTATAGCTGCTAAAACATAAGTGAGAACTGGAACTAACTTGTTTCTTAGAGGTTCTACAACATTAAATGTAACTATAAATAGATAAAAAGCATGAACCTTTGTTTATTATTTAATTTAAAAACCATCCTATAAGTAACCATCCTATCACTGATCACTGAGAAGCTCCATGCTGCTAGATCAGCCAAACTGTCATCAGTCCTCATCCTCCTCGAGCAGCCGTTTCAGCAGCAGTTGACACAGTCAACCACAAGACTCTCTTGTCCATCCTCTTGAGTCTTGGAATTCGTGGCACAGCATGGCAATGGTTTGCTTCCTGCCTGGAGGAAGGTGGAGGTGACGTGGAGGGGATCCACATCTGCTTCACGCAGACTCTCCACTAGTGTCCCACAAGGCTCAGTACTTGGTCCTCTTCTGTTCTCCCTCTATACTCGATCTCATGGTGCGGTCATATCCTCACATGGGTTTTCACACCACTGCTATGCGGATGACACTCAACTCATCCTCTCCTTCCCTCCCTCACACACTCATGTTTCTGCTCGGATATCAGCATGTCTGGCAGACATCTCATCATGGATAGCAGCTCATCAGCTGAAACTTAATCCCAGCAAAACTGAACTGCTGTTCATCCCAGGTGATTCATCCCCATGTCAGGATCTTGTGATCTCCTTGGACAACTCTCAGATCTCACCTTCAGTCACTGCACGCAACCTTGGGGTAACCATGGACAATCCACTGTCTTTTTCCTCTCACATTGTTAATCTAACACGCTCATGCCGATCAGAAGGATTTGTCCATTTCTATCCACACAGGCCACTCAGGTGCTTGTTCTGTCCCTTGTCATTTCGAGACAGGGCTACTGCAACTCGGTCCTGGCAGATCTGCCTCTGAGCGCCATTCGACCTCTGCAAGTGATCCAGAATGCAGCTGCACGACTTGTTTTCAACCTTCCCAAGTTCTCCAACATCACTCCATTGCTACGCTCCCTCCACTGGATTCCTGTAGCTGCCCGCATCAGATTTAAAACACTGATGCTCGCCTACAAAGCCAAAAACGGACCAGCACCCACTTACCTCAAAGCACTTATCACACCTCGCACGGCACCACGCTCCCTCCGATCCTCTAGCACTGCTCGACTGATCCCACCATCTCTCAGGGTACAAGGAACGCATGCATCAAGACTCTTCTCTGTCCAGGCAACTAGGTGGTGGAATGAACTTCCCCTAGATGTCCGAACAGCTGAGTCACTGGCAGTCTTCAAACGACGTCTAAAGACCTACCTCTTCATGAAGTACTTAAATTAGCTTTTTAATTAAAAAAATGTGTTGTCTGTGTGCTTTTCTTACTATATTACCTCCCTAACAGAGTTTTTAGACTGATTGTATTCGTAGCCGTGACCTAGTGAACCAGTATCAGGATGTATTTATTGATAGACTTAAAACACATCTGTAAGTCAGTCTGGATAAGAGCATCTGCCAAATGTAAATGTAATTTTCCTATAACAGCACAACACAGAGTGTTTATTCCTTACATAATGTAGGGCTACAGAGTTATGATGATGATGATGATGATCATTATTATTATTACGCAAAAGACAACTACATGGCTGAAGCTAGATCAGTGTTTATTGGTTAGCATTGACCTCATGCCCCATTGTAAACTGTTCCACAGTGTCAAAATATAGCTGGGATGGTGGAACGGGCAAAAACGGCTGAGCTGAAGATCTCAGAGACGTGTGGGTAGAATAGGGGATCTGAGTATATCAGTGACAGAAGGAGATGCAAATCTGTGAAAGGCTTTAAAAACACTAATAAATGAATCTTAACCTGGAAGCTGTAATGGACAGGAAGGATAAAATGAGGGTCATGTGATCTCTTTTCTTATCACTAAGCAGGTTGATGTGTTCTAGTCTGAGTACGGTTGTCTCTGTGTGTGTGTGTGTGTGTGTGTGTGTGTGTGTGTATATACAGTGGGAGCTGAATTTGCTTGGATTTGTATACTCTCTGATCTAGTGTTTGATCACCAGAGCTGGTACAAAAGCATAATTAGCTGTTGTTGAACTACAAACATTGTTGTTTACACACTCTTCTCTTTTATCACTCTGTCATTACTCTCCATTATACTCAACTGCTTTTCTGTCTTTTTAAGGTTTTTTTTCTCACTTTTGCAAATCCCCAGCTCCAGATTTTTCATGTTAAGTCTCCACTAAGCTCTGTATTTGCAGCAACATGTTGACTTAGTACTCTTGTACTATTCAGATTCTACTGAGAGATTTTGAATCAGGATTTTGATGCAGTGATTGGATCAGTATGTGGTTATATTAGACCCTGACTAATCTGAACAGTGTGTACAGGAGTGAAATGAGAGCGATCGGGGCTCCTCTCTCTCTCTCTCTCTCTCTCTCTCTCTCTCTCTCTCTCTCTCTCTCCTGTCAAGGTGACCTTGTCAACAGGAGCTCCTCAGTCCTGCGCCAGGTCCAGGTGATCTTGGAAGGATGTTGTTTTATTCATCAGGACATTGATTGGAATTTCACTGACTCATGCCTGGTGAAATCTAGGCAGTTTGATAATCAGGGGCCGTGTTCACGAAGAATCTTGAAGCTATAAGCTGTTACTGTACTCTTTAGGAGGAAAAAAATAGCCATACTAATATTAAGACTCGTAATTTTTCGAGTTTTTGGAGTATTTTCCAAAGTACTGTAGTGCTAAAAACAGCTTCCTAAACTTCCTAAACAGCTTCCTAAAACTGAATCATTAACAATTCTACACAATTTCTTTTACACAATATAAGAGCAACCTTTAATTGCATCAAAAGAGTGTTAATCCTAAGAGAAAAATACATGATTACATTTTTTATGTGCTTACATGTAAATTTTTTTTGCATGCTTACACTGACCATCCACTTTATTAGGAACACCTGCACACCTGCACACCTGCACATTCATGCAGTTATGTAATCAGCCAATCTTGTGGATCTTTCTGTCTGTCTGTCTCTCTCTCTCTCTCTCTCCCTCTCCATCTATCTATCTGAACATAAATAATAAGAGCTGTAATCTCCGTCTTTTTTAAAATGCATTTTTGTACGTTTTTCTAGGCATCAGTCCGAGCCTTAACTATGGCTGGGTGATAAGATATATGATGGTATAATAATATAAGATGCTATAATATCAATATCGTGATAAATATAAATAAATATAAATAAAGATAGACGTGATTTTAAAATTTAGAATTAATCTTAACTTAATTTTTTATATATTTTTTTCTCTTTTTCAGTGTTAAATTATTTTAATAATAAATAATGTTAAGATATTTTGAAAATATCTAAAATTATTATTATACATTTGTTTATTAAGATATAGTAGGTTGTGAGAAAACCTGTATATCGTGATACATATCGTGTATCGTAGAAATGCCTTCAAGAATTGTGATATGATATTTTTAGTCAAATTGCTCCACACCTAGCCATAAGTGTAGGTGTATTGATTAGGATTGTGTATCAATTAATGAATTTCCATTTTATATCTCTTATTAGATAGTGTGTGCATATGTCTATAGTACAGAGAAGAGTTTTTTGCAAAACATAGTATCAGATACAGTTTCAGTTGGTATAGATATAAGTGCTGCAGGTCAGTGGAGAGAAATGTAGTTTGTGTTAAGGATAATAAAGGGAAATATAATGATGATGACATCTACAGCAGTAATGCATGCAGTGATGGTGAGTCATCATGTCTATATGTTATCACTTTTACATTCTTTAGGGTGTTATATTAGAAGTGTCATGTGAAGGACTGAGCGTTCGTGTCACCACAGCGTGTTTGGCTTTTGCTCTAAACTCCCTGGACGTACATGGAGCTTTAGCTATGTGTGTACCTTCTGAGAGTCATGAGATGCCCATGCCAGAGTCATGAGATGCCAGTGTTTTTATGAGGACTGAAGGTATGCAGCAGGTCCAGTTATAGCAGCTAAGAAATACTCATTTATTAAAATGTGTCCCAAAAACAGGGTGACGGGCAGCGTAAATAAACCGGGAGCAAATATGGCTGGTCACAGAGCGCTGATGAGAATATTATTTCAAAATGCGAGTGACTGAATGTAACCTGGCGTTGGTATTTGTGAGTGTGCAGGGCGTGGCAGAACTCACTTCAGGGCTGTGAGGTATGTGTAAACCATACCCACGCCTCACTGTGCCAGAGTATGCTCAGAGCGGCTCGGGTGGACGCCGTTTACCCACACTTCTCTTACTACATGATGGGAAACATCTGACCTTTGACCTAATGTGATGGCAAAATTCTTGAAAGGGAAGATGTTTTCCACTCTTTTGTACTCTTTTAAAGCAAAGAGTTTTAAAAATGAAATAAATTGTAGCTGCAGATTGTGGATTAAGCTGTTTATATGTACCCTACACTCGGCATCTTGGTTTACATGCGTGTTACATGTAATACAAAAAAAACAAGTTTATGCACATGTGAGAAGCAGCGTGTAGTGTCAGTGTTACCATGACAACGACAAGTCCTGAGAGTAGCTAAAATACATTTGTCTCACTTGTGATTATAACAAGTTTTAAATGATTTTACTGTCAGCAATACATGCTTAATCACAGCACTGTGGAATTCTCTAATCTGATTGGTCAGAAGGTGTTGATTAATTTTCTATAACAGCGGCTCTGACAGTAAAGCAGCTGCAAATCAGAAATTAAAAAAAGTGTTGTTAAGGTCAGATTTTTTTGCATGTGCTGTAAGAGCAGGAGAATTCAGGCCCTCCCTGTGTTCTCAGGCTTGTTAGTGGTGTAATGCCAGCTTCACAAGCACACACCAGCCTGTGTGTGTGTGTGTGTGTGTGTGTGTATGTGTCTCATTCACCATTTAGTATTCTCACTTTCGTCACCGAGTCGAATGCCAGAGGATTCTGCTGGAACATGATAGCCGAGTCGATGCTGGCTTGCTCGGCCTGTCAGAGCTCCACACTTTTCAGAAGGAGTCAAATATGTCACTGCGAGCCAAGCGCGAGCCACAATCTCATGACGGAGCATCAGGCAGGAGCGCTGTGTTAGAATTTGTCAGTTCTAGGGCACACCGGTGATGATTTATTGCTGCAGAGAAGCTACGGCATGTGTGCTGCATTGCTCCAGGGAACAGACTGTGTGAATAAAAGGCCAAAGTCCTTTAGTCAAAGTGTTAAAGAGGAAGCGCACTGCACACCTGCTAGCCTTCCCCACTTCGGTTTTCAGAGAGCTTCTGGATTGGATTTGGAGTCTTTGGCTTCCTTTCTTCCCTCCCTGTTTCTCTTTCCAATCTCCTCCTTATGATTGCTTATCTTAAATAGCTAGCTTTTTCCATTTTTCACTCCACTACACCCATCCCATCCTCCTATTCTTACTTGCATGCATTTTCTAAATCATCTGTAACAGATCAGAGATACGGTCCGGCACATGGATCTGCCTTTGGATCACTCTGCACAGAGTTCAACTGTAGTACAACAGATCATGGAATCTCACTCATTTTAAAAACACATAAACTGTGCCCAAGAGTGGACTGAATTATTTGATCAAGGAAACATGAGATGTTGAAGACGGGACAGGATTTCAGTTCCCGTAGCGGTTAACACTTTGTACTGAGGTCATCTGTAGAAAACAAAAACTTACAAAAAACATGGAGAAACTGATTATTATCCATTAAACCACAGCATGGTTGAATTCTTGAATCTGATTGGTCAGAAGGTATATGCATTATTTTTGTGTAACTGCAAGACTTGGACAGTAATTCCAGCTCTAACATGAACGACAGGTTTATATTAATGCATTTGTTCTCATACGTTATCGTTTCTATAGTAACAGCTCACACACAGGGACTTGTACACAGCGGACGCTCCACATAATCTAACACTAATAATAAAAAGATTTTTAAAAACGTGTTATTGATTTAACAAAAAAAAAGTATTATCATTGATATGTTGACATTTTTTTCTTATAAGACATTTACTTAGGAGCGAGAGAAAGAGAGACACAGAGAGAGACAGAAAGAGATAGAGATAGCGAGACACACAGACATACAGACAGATGGAGTGAGAGAGAGACACATACAGAGGGAGATGGGCAGAGAGAGACAGAGTAAGAGTGACAGAGAGAGACAGAGTGAGAGAGAGAGAAAAAGAGAGACACAGAGATGTAGATAGAGACAGAGAGAAAGAGATACAGACACACACAAAGAGAAAAACAGAGAGACAGAGTGAGATGGAGAGGGAAAGAGACAGAGAGAGAGACAGATAGAAAGAGATACAGACACACAGAGGGAAAGAAAGAGACAGAGAGACAGAGATGTAGAGAGACAGAGAGAAAGAGATACAGACACACAGAGAGAAAGAAAGAGACAGAGAGAAAGACAGAGAGACAGTGAGAAAGAGAGAGAGAAAAAGACAGAGAGACAGAGATGTAGAGAGACAGAGAGAAAGAGATACAGACACACAGAGAGAAAGAAAGAGACAGAGAGAAAGACAGAGACAAAGTTAGAGAGTGTGTGAGAGAGAGAGAGAGAGAGAGAGAGAGAGAGAGAGATAGATGTGGAGGGACAGAGAGAAAGACAGAGAGAGTGAGAGAGAAGGTTGTGGTTGTGGACAGGTCGACGTGTTTAACTCTGTCTCTGAGGCCTGGAGTCCGTCTGCTGCAGGGGTAAATATAAAGCACGGTGTGGAAAACAGTCTCATTGTGTGTAGGTCTCATCACAGCAGGACTCGGGTTACATCCAGCCACTACAGAGCAGCTCCGATTAGAGCAGGTGTTCAGATCTAAACCTGACTGTCCTCCTGACCACGTCCTCATTCTCTCTGAGAAACACTCCACACGTAGCGAACAGTACATGATCAGGATCAGTTCATCATATGACTAACGTACTATATGTAACGATTTATATAATGTCTACAAAATTCAATTTCTTTTATTTTTTATATTAAAGAATTTATTTTAAAATATACTACAGAAAAAGATTGTAAAAAAAATTACATTTTACAATTTAAAAAAAGTAACCTCAAATCAGCTGCTTCCCATCAGGTTGTAATTATGTTTAAAAAAAAAAAACATCAAAAAATGTATTTAAAAAAAAAAAGATATTACAATATCCACAATATGTTAGAAATTAATATTGTAACACAATTTATTACAATATTTATCACATATCACTCAGCCATATTAATTAATAGTAGGCCTATTGTCCCTTTAAAGTCTACAAAAAGGTTTTTTCCGCATGAAGGACATCAGAGGAGATGCGTCTTAATCTTAATCTTATCTTGAGGAGCAAATATTGTAAATATGACGTAACTTTCTTTATTTCTTTTTTAACATAACATGAAATGTGTAAGTTGCACTTCTGAGTACCTGTGCCTAGTATAAGTAGTGTTCAGGTTGAGGTTATAAGTACAGATTTGACCAGTTTTAATGTACAGACTTCTGCAAAGTTGCATATTTAATGAAACGAGTTGATTAATATCAGTGGTGAAAAATGAAACCACTGGTGGACGCCTTACTTGTGTGTGTGTGTGTGTGTGTGTGTGTGCGTGTGTTAGTGTATGCGCTGCCGGG
>CM040465.1:23205865-23237949 GCA_022758105.1 Pangasianodon gigas
CACACACACACACACACACACATGTTTGGGAAATTTCGCTCATGTATATCTTAGTGACGATTCCAAGCCTTTGGTGTAGCATTTGATTTCCCAGTTGTGATTTTCTTCATATTTGTGTATTTAGCCTGCACAGCTGCACAGTGACTCATCCAAATCAGCAAAAAAAAAAAAATCAGAATAACTCAAACATGATCTAATAGTTTTATTCTCTTCATCACAGACTTCATAAACATCTCTACAAATGTTGCTTCCTGCGTTGGTTTTTTTTTTTTTTTTTTTTTTTTTTTTTTTTTTTTTTTTTTTTTTTTTTTTTTTTTTTTTTTTTTTTTTTTTTTTTTTTTTTTTTTTTTTTTTTTTTTTTTTTGCTCCTTGCACTTAGTCATGTATTTTCGACAATCCCAAAATAATGGATGCTTTGGAAAAGTATTTATGTAGCAGCTGTTCGTCTACACACTGTCTTGACTGGAAGCTCATTAGAAGCTCATTAGTCTGATTAAATTGGCCATTACAGTAGCTACAGCCAGGAAAAAGCCAAATTCTTATATGCCAAAATATTAGGAGTGTATTTTTTCTGTAAACAAATTTGGGATCCTGTAATGGGACACAGACATCCGGGTTCATGGAAAACGAACTTTGCTCATACTGTGGCAATTAATAGGCGTGCAGAGGCAAGAGTTTTTAATCAGAGGCACATATTTTATTACAGATGTCACCCTGGAAAAAGAATCCCAGCTGAATAGGGCTAATATTATTCTGGTCATTGGAAAAACATTTACTGTAGCATCTACTGGTTTCAAATAGAGGATAACAGAGCCGTTAAAACTAAACCACTGCACAGATGGCAGTTTTTTTCCTCATACATTCTAGATTTAGGCTTTCCATTCAAAAAAAAAAGTTTCTGCTCATCATGAAGTATGAAAACATGCTTTTCTGGACCTCGAAACTAAAAGCAGAGCATGAACTGATCCATGCAATGAGTGCTCCCTCTCCTCTTCTTCTCTCTTTTAGCCTGGGTAAAAGATTAATTAAAAACAAACCAGGTTAATTGGTCTAAAATATAACTTTTTCCCCAAGTGTCACAGATAAATTTTAAACCTCTTTAGCGTTTGTAAACAAAAAGAGATGCATGTGTAACCTATTTTCAGAAAGACCCGAAGAGCCGCAACCTGACGTTACTCTAGCCGTTATAATCTGACTGAAGAATTTAGCAAGAATTTTATTTAGGAATGGGATTAACGTTAGCTTAAATGTTGTTCATTTATTATTAAGGATTAGCACTAAAAGACAGGGAGGGCTATTCAGCTAAACGAACACTTTCAGATGAAGTAACTGTAGAAGATCCTTATAAGCGGTGCAACGACTAGACATCTGTACACATCTCATAGATACTCAGAGCATTAATCTTAGAGAGAAACTGATGACATACAAGTCTCGTGATGCTTATGAAGTTGTTGTTTGTCAGCTCGTGTGAGTTCAAGACATAATGTTTTACGTGATGTTTTGTCGAGGCACTGAAAGCCGAGGCGCTGCCTGAACAGATGCCATAAACTCATTTGTTAGCTGAACAAAGTTAGCTAGCTAAAACATGTCCATATTAGGGAACTCCTCAGTAAGAACATGATCTAGATCAAATGTTAGCTAGCTAGTTTCTTGATGCAGATTTTTGGTGAGCTATGTAGGATTGTTAAAGCACCAAAAATAGACGTTAGCTAACTAAATTCTTAGTTAGCATGCTAACTTCTCTGATTTGCTGAGACGAAATGGGCGCTGCAATTATACCTCCTAATTATCTGTAACCACAACCGTCTTCTGTTAGATTGGAAAGGTGTCTGATTCGATAGTACACGCTAAACACAAATGTGTTTATGAACACTTTTCCTGATTCGGGCAGCCAACAGCACGATATGAGATTTTAGAAGAAAATTCTAGCTTTCTCTTAAAAATCACTATAGTTTCCCGCTGTGTTTTTGCAGCCAGGAGGCGCGGCTGAGGTTACGGTGACGCGTCTCACTCAGGACTCTGTAAAAATGGATGTGTGTGAGGATTTTGCCAGTTCTTAAAAATGCAAGATGCAATGCCATTGAGAACTGTAATGTAATAAACATTACTATTAAGTAAGATTCACTAATTTAGACAATGTGCATTCATTCAGCATATATTTATATATATCTATAGCTCGCTACATGCTGGAGGCAACTGTGAGCAGAAACTGTAGATCTATAGAGTATATGTATTATGGAGCTATAAGACAGAGTGGGTTTAATAGCAGGTGTGTGGTTGGGTTTAATACTGTGACAGGTTGTGATAAAGCAGATGATGGTCATGATCATGCTGTCCTGTCTTTCTAGACAGTGATCTCTGTCTCTTTTCTCTCTTTCCTCTCTCTGTGCAGATTGCTGTGGCTGTGGGAAGGAGTTTAAGAACGAGCAGTCGCTGGTGGCTCTGGACAAGCACTGGCACCTGGGCTGCTTCAAGTGCAAAGTGTGCAACAAAGTGCTCAATGCTGAGTACATCAGCAAGTCAGTGCCTTCACACTGTGTGTGTGTGTGTGTGTGTGTGTGTGTATGTTATCAGTGTTAACTGTAATGTAGTATGCTATATAACTGAGTCTGACCCATCCTAATACTAGCATAACTCAATGGTACTGATATTCTGAAGCACTTTGAACACACTAGCTCGCACTAGTATCGTTCTGTTGTGCGCGGGACTTTTTTAATCCTATTCCCGCTTGCTCACGAAGGATTTCTGACCAATCCCGCTTGCTCCCGAAGGATTTCTGACCAATCCCGTTCACACTTATTATTGCTTGCACCTGTGATATTTTCCGACACATTTATTTCTCAAAATATGAACAAGTTAAATCATTTAAACCACCAAGACTTGACCAGAATTAAATAGTTAATAAAGATGAATGAATGAAAGGAGTAAAGAGTAAATGTGTCACACACTAACACCGTATTAATACTGTGTTAATAAACATGGCTTTTCTTTCTTTTCTTCTCACTTTTTTCATATCTGGCCGCCAGCTCCTGCAACGTTTTTGTCGAGTCCCAGTGCACACTTGTATTTTGTAATGTGTTTCATTTTTCAATAAATGGCCAATGACTGTGTGTTTACTGATCTGTTTCAGTACATCAAGCCCTTTAAACTCATGAAGTAGGTGTCAGAAATCAGGAAGAGCTGAACACTCCGATATCGTAGAC
Organism: Pangasianodon gigas; assembly: GCA_022758105.1. Classification (NCBI taxonomy): domain Eukaryota; kingdom Metazoa; phylum Chordata; class Actinopteri; order Siluriformes; family Pangasiidae; genus Pangasianodon; species Pangasianodon gigas. The sequence goes on from CM040465.1 coordinate 23,209,069, forward strand.
AAGGATGCATTTTATACACAAGTGATTTCCATCCAGAATTTCATTTTTTTAGGGGGAAGACAAAGTTTGATTTGTGATAAAATGGGTGGATTTACGTACGTTCTGTAGCTAGCCTGTGTAAATATTGCTGAAACCGTGGCAACTTAGAGTAAACTAAAGATAGGACATGCCCACAAGCAGCTGGTGCTGAGTGACTTGACCTGAAATGAAAAATATGTGTTATTAATAATAATCATTAACTACAACTGATTAATGCAATAGAGACGGATGATATGAGAATACTATATTATGATATTAATATTGCAGTGTGTTATCAGGTGTTTTGTCTATTTTTGTACCAGCTGTTTAATTTTCACTTCCTGATTAAATACAGTACCGTGCATAATTATTCACCCCATTTTTTTTGTAAACTATGTTGATTTTTTTCTCCCCATTTCAGTATTTTGGGCTATATTACAGTGGTATAAACTTCAGGCTTCCACACGATATGATACCATTTCAATTTATGAAATAATATGTTTTTTTAAAGGTTTTTTTGATTGAACTGAATCTTAAGACAACAGTTAGATTATTGACGACATCATCAAATCTGCTGCGATACATTTTTTGATTCATAAAGCAACGATGTGATATTTGATGACACCATTGATCCTGCTACGATTCGATACGATTTTGATTCATATGGCAGCAATCAAATTTTTAAACACCATTGAATCTGACACGATACGATTTTTGACTCGTAAGGCAATAATTCTTTTTTGACAACATTATTGTACCTGCTATGCTGCGATACAGTTTCGATTCATAAGGAAACAGTATGATTTTGGCGATACCACTGAATCTGCTACAGTTTGGTACAATTTTGATTCATAAGGCAACGATTAAATATTTAACATTACCACTGATTCTGCTATGGAAGTTTAATTCAGCAGTCTTCAGTAGTAGAATCTGTGGTAGGCTTAATGTTAATTTGTGTATGATGATGATGATGATGTGGAGGAGGATTATTTTATAAGTATCAGAGTTGCAGGCTAATCATCTTGCTAGCCTGTTAACAGATCAGTTTAATATCATGAATTTATTTCTCTGTCCTTTTTCGATATTAATCAATTCATGATTGTTGCCTTGATTCATTTCAGTTGTTGCCTTTTAAATCGTTGCATCTGGATCAAAAGTTCAAGAGGGGTGAATACTTGTGCAAGGCTCTGTACTTTTTGTAAATTTCGGATGGAATTTTTTTTTCCTAACTTGTTTGCATTGTTTTGTTTTGCAAAATGAACGTCATGATGCATATCGTGTATCATGATCACTTCAAGTAATGTGACACAATTCGCAATGTGACACTTTTGTCATATCGCCCACCTTGAACATGAGTTACGGTTAAAACTCATTTGTGTGTGTGTGTGTGTGTGTGTGTGTACAGGGATGGAATTCCATACTGCGAGATGGACTACCATGCCATGTTCGGCATCCAGTGCGAGAACTGCAAGAAGTACATCACAGGGAAAGTGCTGGAGGTACGGAGAGTCGATGTCACCCTATCCGTACTCATATACCACATAGCTGTGACTGCTGAAGGAAAAAATGCTGAGATAAATGGAACTGTGGATGGGTCATGGCAGGGGCAAGTGTTGTGTGTCGGTGCTGTGTGTGTGTGTGTGTGTGTCTCACAGAAAGGCTGTGATTCAGTCTGCTTCACACTGGTACACTATATTCCCACCGGCGGCGAGGCTCAGGGCCCCGGGACACAAAGAAACTCTCAGTCCTCTCATTCAGAAACTCTCTGTATATACCATTATTGTTAAAAAAAAAGCTCAGTTTCTTTCTCTCTTAAAAACAGAAGCGTAAATAAGGAATTTGTCCGTATTATTTAGTCATAATTAGCTTTTCCTCGCCACTGTCGCGTCTGGCTTGTTTATTACAGATCTACATTTATATCCAGATTTCTGTAAAGCTGCTTTGTGAGAAAGTGTAGTGTTAAAAGCGCTATACAAACTACATTTAATAAAAAAAAAAAAAAAAAGTAATTAGTCCGCTAGTTAAATACACAGTTGTTTAAACATCAACAACCTCAAAGATTTTTTTAAAAATAGATTAATTACATACATTTAGTTTTTATTTAGATAAAGTATGGTGATAAGGACTATTACTACCAATAATGCAAAACATTTTAGTTTTTTTTTTTATTTTGAAATCATTTTAATAATAATTTTTAATATTGACATAGTGTTCATTCACTGTTGGAGTGGTTTGGTAAAATTTAAGATTTAAGTTTAATTAACATAATTGTTTTATTTATTTTTTAAATTATGTTTAAAAATTATTGTTTAAAAAACAAATGTTTAAAAATTAAATTAAAATTAAAAATTGTTTAAAAAAAGCAATAATTGTTTAAAAAACATAATTTTTTTTTATTTTGTCTTTAATTGGGTTTAAAGGACAATATAAAGTTATCTGTCAGCAAACACTAAATAAACACTAAATTGTTCAGTAGGTTGTTATTTATGTTCCTGAATGGATTTGCTGCTATTTATTAAATGTTTTGAACAAAGAAGTTTGCTTGAGTCGACGTGGAACAGCTGAACATCTGCCCTTATTTAATTTTTCATTAAACCATCAGTGACACAATTACGATTTCTGAGATAACTAAACCCTACATAAAAAAAAAACATCTGTGGTATTTATTTTACAAGTATTTCAAAATATTTCATTATATTTTCCAAGACCAAACCTAAATATAGCTGCAAGCAGTGATTAAGGGGGCCAAGCACTTTCTGGCCCTACTCCTTAGCGACAGAGGAAGACCAGTAGCCATTGGTACCATCAGCGCTTGTTCCTAAGGATATCGACCAAATTTGGTGTCATTACATCAAACCGTTGCTGGGAAATGGCCTCACTTCCTGGTTATGTTATGAATAAAACATCTCACATATCAAATATTAGAGAAATAAGGTTTGTTCAGGTTGGCCTCACAGTGCTGTGATCCACATTTCATGACGATGGGACACATTTTATAGGAGGAAACTCAAAATGGCTGACTCAAATTCATTACATCAGTAACACTTGGTACCTTCCAGGGAATCAACAGAAAGAAGAATCACGATTTGATGTTGATCAGTTATGAGTGGTTCTACTCATTTGTGAATTATACTGCCCCCTAAAGGTGAATGTAGACAAAATGTGTTTGTTGGAGTCCTTTAGGTCCTGGTCTTTCACTCAGGTACAGCGTTTGGTCTGAATATTTCACGCCGTTGCTGAGATATTGGTGTTAAATTAATTTGCATATTAAAGAAGAAAGGTTCCATGTATCAAAAATGATGCTGCTGTGATCCAAATTTCATAATGATCGGACAGAATTCGTAGGAGAAGACGCGAGAAAAGTATTTTTGGAAAAATCAAAATGGTGGAACTCGTTTCTACAACACTGTGTTGTGGAGTTATTATTACAAACGTATGTCCAAATTTGCCCTGTTGGTGGCACTAGAGTGCTAGACTGTGCAGGTAGCTGAGATCTGTATCACTGTTTCATACAGAATTTCATTCAAAGTGTATGAAGCATGCAGTAGACTCCCATGGGGAGGTATTTTTTTTGGAAATATGCGAACACCTAATCTACTGCAGTCACTCGCTGATAGATGAATAACTTCAGCGAGCTCACTGTCACATCAGTAGTCTCTGAATTTTATAATAAATTTAGCAGGGTCCTGCAATCCGCAATGTCTGTGAGCTTGACTCAGTCGATCCGCTTAGCCGTGTTTGTGCATTTCAAGGGTTCAGTCATGATAAATGCACCTGACATATAGGTCAATAGTGGCACACTGTTGCTATGGAAACACACTCCATAAGCTGATGGGACTTCGGGAACTGTGGCTAGATTAGACCATCGTTTTAATGTGGCATCATGGTTTATTTTGATTAATTGAGCCCTTTAAGGTTCATAATACTTTACGCATCATAAGTAGTGTTATGAATACAGTGTGTCTTAAGTAGATTTTGTAAAAAAAAACAAAAAACGCACACTACACTTGAGCTGGGAAGCTGTTTATCTACAGCTAGTGATGGCATGGATGTGGTTTAGGACACTGAACAAAACTGACTAGCAAAAAATAAACACAGATGAAGTTATTCAGATGAAAATATAGTTCTTTTAACTTAAATTGTAAATAGGTACAAGGTTCAAGGTTCTTTCTTTGTCACATACATATTACATACATGTGATGTATTAATGTAGTGAAATTTTTTCCTTAGCAGCCTTTAGAGGAATGATATGTAGAATATGAATATGCATAAATAGAATATGTTTGAAAAAACAGATATATAGAGCTATAGTGTACAAAAAATTGTTTTCTCATAGTGCAACTGTTTCTGTATAGAAATATACAGAGCTGTACCGTGTAAGAGTTTTTATGTAGTGTGCAAAAAAGTGTTTTTCCATAGTGCAAACTGTTTGTGTGTGTGTGTGTGTGTTAGGGACACAGTCGATCACTTAATGACTTCATGATGACTCTTGATCATGTCATTTAAAGGAAGTACATGAACATTTTGAATGTGTTCAGATATGATCAAATTTCGGAAGCGTATTTTGAGATAGATTTTAATTACTAGCATGGCGTGCTGGTGCAGCAGGTAACCTCACCGCTTCACAGCTCTGGTGTCTCTGGTTCGCTCCTGAGCTCGGGTTACTGTTTATGTGGAATTTCTGATGTTTCCGGGTGGGTTTCCTCCGGGTTCTCCAGTTTCCTTCTACCTCCTACAAACATGCCAGTAGGTGATTTGGCTAAACTAAATTGCCTGTAGGTGTTAACGAGTGTATGAATGTGTGTGTGTGTGTGTGTGTGTGCGTGATCCCACAGGGTGTATTCCCACCTCACAACCAACATTCCCGGGATAGACACCGGATCCATCACAACCCTGACTGGGATTAGCGCTTAGTGAAGACAGATGAACTTTAATTACTTGACAGCAGCGCTGGCTAAAACATTGGCTGTGTCCCGGCTGATCAACTGCATTTTTTTTTGTCAAACGTGATTCTTTTTTTAAGAATGTGATTATTAATAAGGCCATATATAAATAATGCACATATGATGATAGTAAAATGATGGCACCCTTCATGGCTCTGTGAGTGGAAGGAGGGACTGAGGTGGAAACCCAGTTGGAAATCGTTAGAGTCTCACCGGAATGTGTATTGATTTATGGTTGGTTTTGTGTAGCGCTGATTTATTTTTTCCATTTTGACTGAACTGTGATGGCTGGGAATCGTGTGTGTGCCGGAAATGTCATGACATTCAGAGAGGCGAAACATCTTTTTATCTTTTCTAAACTGACGAAGATGTTTATAATTAGAGAGAGAGAGAGAGAGAGAGAGAGAGAGATGTTCTCCTGTTCACGTTCTCCTTCTGCTCCTGAGGCCTATGGGGAAGAAATGCATGATGGGAAAACTCAAATATCTGCTGTCTTGTGTAGATACAAGGAAGAGTAGGAGAGTCAGATCATATGCTTCAACAGTTGTAAATGAGATAATGTGATATCATTAGCCAAGTCCAAATTTATTGGCACCCTTGAAATAAAATTAAGACGAACAACCAACACTTGATGGAGATGCTTTATATATTTGTAATAATATGCTTTTGGCACTTTTAGCTGTGAAAAGGTGGGAATGAATTTTAAAAAATCATCTACAAAGTTTATTTTGACTTTTCACAAAATGAATGATTTCTAATGAAAGTATTATAATAATACATTTTGTCTTGTAAGTCCTTTGTTTTTAATATCCAGCATTATATTTGTGACAGGACACAATTATTTTTTTATTTCAGAGAATCGTAACTTAATCACAGCACGCAAGGCAGGAAAGGTCGAAGTTCAAGGCCAGTACTGATTTGCAAACATAATGATTTTATTTATCTTGAATATTCACACCTCATACCGTCAGGCAGATGTGTAATGAACGTTAAGAGATTTTAAAGCCATTTTTCACAAATCTTACAACTATTTTTAATGCTGTATCTAATCGTACTGAGTGGTTTTATTATTCATAAAGCTATTCATCAGTAGTTCAGAGTATTTTAATGGGTTAGACACCTAGAAAGTTGGCTTTCATGTGGATAGTTGTGAAGGTCACGCTCAGGGTGACCAACTTCTCTGAAATATAATTACTCCTAAATTCTTTCTTATAGCACCGAATGCAATGAGATTAACAGACCTCAGGTCTATATGAAAGACATTGGAAACAGTTTCTGAGTGATTTTCATCTATATAAGATATTATAAGTCATAGATTATTAACCATTGGTGTGCAGGATTGGTTCAGGATATGTATTTATTTTATTTCTTTTAAAAGGGTGATCTAGTATTATGACCCAACATGATGTCGGTTTTATTAATCCACTCAGCACCATGTTGCGTGGGTTCTGCTTTCAGTGAATATGAGTTTATTTCCGCAGTTTGTCTTCACTCTGTCAGGAATAGAAAATACAATGTAGGTCTGTTATTATAAATAGATATGATCCAGTCATATGCTGTTTATATCCGAGTCTACCTGTCTGTGTTTGTCTGTGATTATATGTTTACAATAAAGAGATCTTGCTTGGCTTAATTTTCTAAATATGACACGTCAATCATATAAATTAGTTTATCACGCCCTGCTAATTCATCATTCGGTATAAAATGAATGAATTGTAACACACAGACGGAATCAAGGCCTAGTGTCATGCTGGTGTGACAGTGCCCCCTGGTGGGAATTTTGTGTGACAGTGGGGTGTGTATTTACCTGGAAATCGGCTCAGGATCAGACATTTCTTTACTCATTTCCACTACTTTGCTATAACTATATACCACTGTTATCTCACTAACATCATCATTAACCATCGGAGAACATACAAACACGCGCACAAGTCTCCACGATGTAGGCACTACAATTATTCTAATGGTTTGGATTCAGTCCAAGTGTGTCGAGGGTTCTGATCGCTAGCTCCGAGCACAGATTAAGTATCAGATTTATACAACATAAAGATCTAAGATAACTTTAAAAATTGTGCCTGTACTAAACATGTTGATATCTAGCAAAGAAAAATATAACAGTCATTGATATGGTGATGTTTTCTGTACATTTGCATTAATTTAGTATGGAAGGAGTCTCCAGTGTCAGTGCTTTGTAACAGTAAAATTTCTGACATCTTCAAGACAGAGGAGTTTACACTTTGTGGTTTCTTGTGCTTTTTTTTTTGGTTTGTTTTATTAACTTCAAAATAAAGGAAAAAAGGAGAGGCTGGTGAGGGAACAACTGTTTGTTGCTGCTGTAATGTAAGTGAGAACAGGAACTAGGTTGTTATTAACTAGCATGTGTAACTCATGGAAATTAAACATAATTATAAATGAATAAACATATCATTCTTTAGTGAATAAAGAATGTGCTCATTTGCTGTAGTATCAGAGGAATAAAACACTTTGGGACTTTTCTGTTGTAGGAAAATAATCAACATCAGGGTGATGACAGTGATCCGCTTCATCACACCACCCCATCGTTGATTATTTTCCTCTAACAGCATAATTTAATTTAATTCCTTACACTGAGCTTTGTGTGTTGCAGGCTGGAGATAAACAGTACCATCCGACGTGTGCCAGATGTGTGCGCTGTGAGCAGATGTTCGGAGAAGGGGAGGAGATGTACCTACAAGGTAACACACACACACACACCGTGTGATATTATTGTCACGTGTAGTCACTGTCCTCTCATGGACACTCACTAGGTTAGTTTCTTCTCTGAGTTTGTTTCAGTTTTGTTTGCTTTATTACATGAACGTTGAGATCACAAAATGAGATCTTAATATAAGATTTTTAAAATAAATCACTATTTAGTTCTTACAAACTATTTTTCCTTCAGAGTCATAATTAGCATTTAATATGTGTAGCTTCATCCTCTCTAATCTGCTGGTAATAATCTCATTAGAATGAATAATGAAGAAAGAAAACCGCTGACAGCCATAAAGAGCCGTGTCACATGTTATTACTGTCGAAAGCATTTCATTTAGTGCACTGATTAGTTTTGTGCCGTGACCTCCAGCTTTTATCAGCCCAGGGTTTTTATAGAGCATCTCTCACACACACACACACACACACACACATGCACTCACAGGCACTCACACACGCACTCACACACGCACTCACACACACACACTCATGCAACATTATAAGAGGATATTTTTAGATATTTCTGTAATAATACTATTCTCTCGTATTATATTCTATTTAATACTACAGAAAAGAGGGACATTTTTTTTAACATTTTACAAATTTAAACATTTAAAATTTTAAAACCAATTTTAAAATCAGCTGTGTCCAATTAGAGCTTGTAGAAAAGTATTTTAAAATAAAAAAAACAGTAAAAATATTATAATTTTGCAATTTAGAAGATCTAAAACAAACAAAACTTTAACGTTAAACTGTTTCTGGTCAGAGTCTGTAAAAATAAAGAAATATATAAATAATTCTATTCATTTGTAAAAAAAAAATGTGTAAAATATTAACATTTTACAATTTTAGAGATTTAAAACAGTACAGAGGTTTAATATCAAATCGGCTGCTTCCAGTCAGAGTCTGTAAAAGTAAATAAATAAACATAAGTAAATAAAGAAAGAAAGAAAGAAATCTGTAAAAAAAAATTAACATTTTACAGTTTTAGAGATTTAAGAGTACAAAACTTTATCACTGAATCAGCTCTTTTTGATCAGTTGTAAAGAAAAAGAAAAATTAAAAAGAAATGTATAAAAATGTTAAAATTTAACAATTTTAGAGGTTTAAAAAATGTTTAACCTCAAATCAGCTGCTAGATAGATAGATAGATAGATAGATAGATAAACAAATAAATATAAAGACGAATAAATAAATCTGTAAAAAAAAAACATATATTACAATTTTAAAGATTTAAAACAGTACAAAACTTTAACATCAAATCAACTGCTCCCAGTCAGATTCTATTATATTCTATATTCCTATTATAGTAAACAAACAAACAAACAAACAAACAAATGAATCTGTAAAAATATTGACACTTTACAATTTGAAAGATTTGAAACAGTACAGAATGTTAAAACCAGCTCAGCTGTGAAGCAGTCAGAGTTTGTAATTGTTATTAAAAAGCATAAATAAAAGATATTTTGATATCCACGATATCTCAGAAAAGTTTACTGTGATAAATTATATCACGCTGTTGATATGATATTAAGAGACGGAGACGAGGATATCAGGCAGCTTTACATTTTCATTCATGTTAAAGCACAGCGGAGTGAAAGAGCCTTCCTCTGTTCCTGTTGCTGGTGAGAGGGGTTTTGGCTTGGCATTCTGCATTTCTGCAGAGTTCTACTCTAATTCATTCGTTTCCACAGCAGCAGACGTGACTCTGTTCTCTTCTCTTCTGTTCTGTTTGGCGACAGCGCCGAGTGTTTCACAGCTGATTTATTGGACCGGCGACGAAGTGGACAGGAAAGACTGCTGAGTCACTGTAGCTCTCAGAGAGTTATGTGCAGGTCTGAGAGTGGATTTGAACTGGCGTTAAAAGTGACGTACAGTTCAGGATTTATGGAAACCTGAAACGTCAAATGTTTTGCTAAGCACGCAGACTAAAAAGCGTGTGTAAGAATATGTATCTCTCTGCGCTTATTTATCTGTATGCTAGGGTACGAGCACTTGATGAGAAACTTGGGCATTTACAAAGACTTCCTGGCATCTTACAATGCATTTTAATGAGAAAGATTGACACGTTGACGGATAGCAAGCACTGACGCACACAGAATACACTCCATCATCCATGTGGTGTTAATAACTCCCAACTTTTAGCATTGTGTTAGACAAGTTGCTGTTAATAAAGTGGATTAATTTGGATTTTTGTGAAGTCGAGCACAAGAGCACCACCAACACTCATAAGAAAATTACACACAATAGTAAGAAGAAGCGAGGATGGGGCTGATTTCTTTCTTACTCAAAAATCATGTCAGGTGATCACACAGTGACAGAGTGACACACCCCCTAGAGCTGATCTCCGATTGGGCCAGTTTATTACGTCCATAACACACCATCAGCAGTTATTGAGAAGGTGCATGTGAAATACCATCACAGGTGACTCAGGTGTATTACTTTCTCGATCAGTGATTTTTCCAAGCACGTTTAGAAGCAGACGAAGCAGACATCGTCCAATCAAAGTACAAATTACACGAAGGCACAAACAACAAGTTTGTGTGGTTTGAGCGAGTCAGCCAGTGAGCGTGTTCCTGTGTGTGTACGTAACACTTTCATGTCTACATTGAGACTCTGTGCTATAAAGGCTCAACGCGGACTTACTGACGGCGAGTAGGATAGTTTTCAGCCGTCCTGTTCAATGTTGTGATGTCAATGTGGCAGGTTTCAGTCATTTGTGTTGGTTTTGAAGGAGAAGGAACAGAAACTAACCACAGTATTGAGGCAGTCTAAATAAAAAAATAATAATAAATAAATAAAAGGTTTTCATTTGATTCACCGTCGTATATGAATGATATTAATATGGTTTGTGATTAATAAATAGGCCATGGGTGGGAAAGATTTAGAAACATTTAATACGACTTCAATACAATTTGTATCGTATGGTCTTTTTTTTCTCTTTCCTTGCTTCTCTGTCTTGTTCAGGTTCTTCCATCTGGCACCCTGCTTGCAGACAGGCAGCTCGAATGGAGGAGAAAAGTAAGGTAGGATCCACAGCACCTTTCTCTCAACTACAGTAGCCCTTTTTTCCTCCACTAATGCCCGTAAGTGTTAAACTGATGCCTCATTGAGCAGGTCCGGGGCCTCAGCTTTCCCCTCAGGAGAACTGATACAGTCCTAAAGTGCTAGTAGAGCTGTGATCCCGTTTTATTGTAACACCCCTCTTCCTGCAGAAACAGGTGCGGATACAGCTCAATGACAGGATTCTGAATGTACCTGAGCAGGTTTGTGACGTGCACCCCATCTTTCCCTGCATGGGTTTACCTCCCAACCCGCTTTCAGCTTTAGTGCACACTCTATATCTGTATAGGTGCAAATCGGAGCTGCTGGGCCACCGTGTGCTTCTGCCCCCCTGAAACCCCAACCCCATCCCCCCCCACACACACCCAGCCTCATTATGATCATGTGATTAGGGACTCACAGCTCTCACTGCACTCGTGCTGTTGTGTATTTACAGTGAAGTGGTTCAGAGTGGTGCCTTTAATGCCATACTAATGTAGTAGTTACGGCTTTGTACCAGCGATCATTAGCATTTCTGACAGCTTGATGTTTATTGTGTGTGTGACTTCACAGTATGAGCAAGTGATCTGGTCTCTCGCGCCAAAACCTATTTCAGTTGGTGGGTAATCGATTGATGGAGTGTCCCACGTTTACATCCATCTCCAGCTTCTTAATTAATATCTTTGTTGTGATGTAAAAGATCCTTAACTATTTTCTTACATCGCCCTTATACTCTGGAATAGTGTTCTGGTGAACATCAGGAATGCCTGCTTAATAACTTATTTTTAAAATCAAAATTAAAAACATACTTGCTTAACTTGGCATATTTTTATTCTTGAGATGTGTCATTGTATTATTATTTATAGTTGAATATTTTAGTGATTTACATTTTTTGCTTGATCATGAATACAATCTTACAATCTTATAAAGCATATTTATTATTTAAATTAATATTATTATTTTCTTATTATTTTTTTTACCTGCCTATACTTATATCCTCATCTATCGTACTGTATAAGGTTATTATTCCAATACTTCCTGTTTGAAGCAGTGAGGAGAAGCGAGTAGTAAGGAGAAAGTATGATGATGTTATTTAATTATTGGTTCCCTTTAGGATTAGCCACTTCTTTTAAGCAATACAGGCTAGAAAAGTACCTCACTGAGCAGTGACTTTCTCTCTCCAGGTGACCAGGACTTCCTCTGAGAGCATCACTTCAGTTCCTGCCTCCAGTGCGTCTGGATCTCCAAGCAGAGTTATCTATGTACGCAACACTTACAGTCCATTTGATCCGAGTTCCTTTAAAACACATCTGGCTGTTAGCCACCAGGTGGCAGCAAAGAGTCAGAGCGTATTTTAAAGTTCAGCCTGTTAAACAGATTTTCCAGTATCTAAAATCTGAAATGTGATGTCCACAGGCAAAGCTGGGCGATGAGTTCCTGGATTATAAAGACCTCGCAGCTCTTCCTAAGATAAAGGCCATCTATAACATCGACAGGCCCGACATGCTTTCATACTCACCTTATGTCAGCTACCCGTTAGAGGACAGGACCTATGTAGAGGTACACACACATCATGAACACACACAACACCATCATTATTTTCTGTTAATGAGTTGATAGAAATACAGTTTGCCTGGTCGGGTGCTGCGCTTTCTTTTGTGTACTAATGCTTGTGTGCTAATAACGTTTCTGTCAGTGATTGAGAGAACAATGTAAAAACAGCCATGTCTTCAGTTTACACCAGTATTTAAATAACCAAACCTACACCAGTTTAGACTAACACACCAACACCGGTCTGATAGCATGCTTGTTTACTCGTACTCGTAAAAATGCCCCCTATACCAACATCTGATAGCAGGTGATACTACGTGACGTTATCGTGCTAATGACCTGACAGTGATCTGGACGGATTTCACGATTAATGATGGCACTCAAATCAAAGCAAACTGTGCTCTGTAAAATATATATATATATATATATATATACACTGTATATATATATCAAAATGAGAAACTAGGGCATCTCTCTGTAATGCACAATACTGATAAAAACATCTTAAACATGAACGTCAGCACAAGGAGTTTATTGCTAGCTGCAAGCTCTGGCTAGGCGAGAAAAAATGTCTACAGGCGACTCTAGATGAGCGATAATAACAGCTCTTACGTTCCAGTATGTTGTTTCTGACAGTCATCTGCTATCAGTCACTGACAACGCAATGAAAACAAAAACATACGTTACTTACAGCTGTACAGATGTGAAACAAATCCCAATCTTCACCTCAATAACTCTACCCAACTCTACACAATCCAAGCTAGCTAATGCACATTGCTTTAAATCAACTTGCTAAAAGTATGAAGAACATGAAGTCCTCCCCTTCTCCCCCTCTTCCTCCTCTTTTCCTGCTCTTTCTTCCTCTCCTTCCTCTCATTTTCTTATGTATATATTGTATTGCACAGCTGTAGAGTACCTGAGCCTCACAACAACATTTCAATGCACAACTGTCCCTGAATAAGTCAGAGATAAGTCAGAGATTCCCAACGTGTTTTTATCAGCTGAACCCCTTCTAATTAAATTACTTGCCTCAGTTACCCCCTGGAGATGTTCAGCAGTTTAATGTTCAGTGAATCTTTTGCTTATTGAAAAGTTTTACTCATTCCCAGCTTCGGTTGCTCTTCTAATCTGCACAAACTTGCCTTGCTTGCTTTTATGGGCAGGTTTTCATGTTTTGTTTCCACATGTCTTTTTTAAGAAACCTGGCTTCATACTTTCACGAGAAAGCCAGCTTCAAACTCCAAGCTGGCTTTGGGTATCACACAGATATCACACACTTGGGAAAGGGTTTGGCCTTGTCACTGTCCATGCACGCAAATCCAGATATTAACTATTCCTCAATGTACTTACTGAAGGCTTCCCGCTTTGGAGCTATTGTTATCTAACTTGAGCTTGGAGGTTCTTCATCTTGTGATTTTCTTTTACTGACAACATATCTGTCCATTCTAATAATATTAAAGAGTTCTAAATATGACACTTTAAGCCACAGTGAATGATTTAGCATGATTATTACTGTAATTTCGTTTAGTCTCACATGCTAAGAACTACTATCTCATGACGTGAACCGTCAGTAATTCAATCAACTTCTATCACTTTTTACTCATGAGGTTACAGTAACATGCTACAGTATTAATGGTCTTAACTAGTTTTCTTTTTTATCTGTAAACATATATACAATATGTATTGTTAACAATTTAACTTAAAAAGTCGTTGAAATTTCCATCACATTCTCCCAAACTCCTTGTTCAGGAAACCCTGGCCTGTGAACATGAACTCGGGGAAACAAACAGAGCCAAATACAATGTTTCATGACGTCTCTGATTAATATTAAGTAGGTTACTCGTTTCAGTATCGGTATAAAGAAGTGCCAAAAACATGTACTCATACTCGCGTGTGGTTTCAGTGCACCCCGACTTTAGAAAGTCATTCAGCAGTCTTGAAAGTCGTGAAAACCATTGGCACATAACAGATCATTTACAGGGACTTTCTGCTTGTTGTTCATGCTGCGCTATTTTATTCATTCATATTTGTTCATTTGTTATATTGTATACATTTCCCTAATTAGAGATTATGACTTAATATTTTTAAAGAAATAAAGGAAACACTTAAATTGAATCCTGTGTCATAAACATGTTGTGGAGGATGTTATGTCCAGTTTATGGTAGTTTATCTCACGAAATTGCCATGATAAGCTTAATATTTCATGCCATTTCAAGCTAGATAGCTTCTGTTTATGACAAATATTCATGTCATACATTAACATAACACCTTAACATATGTCATAAGTTAAAAAAATACAAGCAATCACACAAATATGGTGCATTAGTCAGTTTTTATGTTATAATAAATGTCATATGAAGTTCTTTATGAGGCTGCATAGATTTGACAATAGCATGTCATTAACATGTCGTAACAGATTAATAACCATTTGTGAGAAATCATGTAGTGTAGTTTAACAAGGAAGTGTAAGATTTGTAATGGTAATTGGTAATTACAACATGCTCATTTGCATATATTTGCACACAGCATAGGGTGATGTGAAATCAAATATGAGAGATGTCATAGGAATCGTTGATGCTGTAGTTGTAGATGTAAGAATCGTGAGATGTCATGTTTGTTTATAAGCTTCTGATGTTATATCAGTGGAAGTAAAATGTCTTAACATCTCAGTGTACCATATGATGATATTGATAACAGGGTTCAGGTGAATTTTTAATTTTTATCATGTGTTGCATTCGCCATGAAAAATGAGCAAATATCAGCAACTGATATTTGAAATGAACTTACTAATACAAAGCGTGTCAATCGTTAAAGCCTAAACAACAAGGTGCTGCTTCTTCCTTCTCAGCCGACCCATGCTAATTTCATTTAACATCATGAGTCCATGATAACCTCATCTCACTCCCCTGCTTTTTCCGTTCACAGTCCCCGCAGTTCCTCACTCCGACTTCGACAGAGGTACAGTACAGCTTACCGGATGGCTAAGAAATCTCTCAGGAGCACATAATGTTGTCCCGTTGTGTCTCCATGCAGCTTGAATGGAGCTTGCATGTTGTATTGTCAGTGCTGTAATCATTTATCACAAGATTGAATTTAATTATGCGTTTCATTCATGCAGTCCATCTGTGACTTATCTTCCCTGGGTTTAGAACCTATGAGATGTTTTAAAATCATGTTTTGTCCTGTTTATTTTTTTACTTTAATGTTTTTAGTGTTATAGGAACAATTTTGTGTGACAGTACAGTTTACAGTATATACCTGCCCCCCCACCACCCGCCTTTTTTTTTCTCTTTTAGGGAGATGGGGAAAAATCACCCCGTCAGAGAAGACCCTCCAGCCCCAGCTCTAACAGTTCATTGGGCGGTTACGGCCGCTACACCCCGTCCCGCTCGCCACAAACCTTCAGCAGACAAGGTACGTCTTTATTTAAGTAGTGCTAAAATAGCTTTTTTTAGTTTTTATGATGTTTACCTGTATATAGGAAACTTGTTGTCAATTTTACTTTCCTTTCAGATACGTGGTATATTTTTTTGGTAATACTGATCATACTGACAATCACAAAAAATACAAGGCTACCTTCACATTCATGACACGTACTGTTACAATGATCAGTACGTTAATTCAAGCCAAATTTAAGACTTTTTATTTTTTGGCATTGTAGCCATGTTCATTTCTGCCTGTGCTTTGCCATTCCTTTCACAATTGTTTCAAATACCACTCGATAGGTTTATTTCCCCAAATATCAACTCAATCACCAATTTCTCCATCCTTCCACTGAATATAGTCACCACTCTTGCTGTCCTCCGTTGTTGAATGATGACAATGATAACAGCGATATGCTCATTAAAGCACACTGGGATAAAGGCACATGCATTCCAATCTGAGCGTTGTGATTCATGTCACACGGCCAGATATCAGATATGTATCAGATCCAGGATCATATATGAAAGTGGCTCAGGTCTGATTTGAAAAGATCAGATTTATTTTTTGTGAACATAGATCACATTAAGGCAGAATTAGATTTGTATCACTTTCATGTGGTAATGTGAACGTAGCCCAAGTACACATAATTTCCCATCATTTTTTTTTTTTCCACACTTGGTAATCACTGACTTTATTTTACTGCCCTTCTCCTCCTGGCTGGTGTTGGACTCCTTGTTCAGAACAATATGAGAGCAGTAGGTACACCCCCCATCCCGGGAATTCCAACTCGTTGCCCGTGTACACCGGGGGTCGATATTCTGGCCAGGGTAGTCCCAGAGACTCTTCTTCACTGCCCTTGTACTACACTAGTGGTGGTAGAAGTACCCCACAGACTCTTTCCCTGAACCCCACCACCCTGAACATGCTCCAACAGCACAACTACATCCCATACTTCAGAGGTACACGGCTCAGCCTGCAGGCCTCGTGTGCTCGCTAAAACCAACTAATGTCACGCCATGCATGGATCCATATGTGCTCTCACTGCTGAACACTAATGAGTGTCAAATATCACTGATCTATTTGTTTTAGGGATAAATAACCTTTTTTTTTAAAAAAAAAAACACACTGAGATATGAAACTACTACCTTGTCCTTCGCCCGCCTTCCCTAAACAGGAATTGAGACAGAATTCAAACAAGAAACTAAACCTAGGACAGGCCTGCATCTCAATTTGCCTCCTTACGGTAAAGCCCTGGACCTTTCCATATCTCTTATCAGTGTAATCCAGTCCTGTGGGATTGTAGGTGTACCCCAAGGTTCACTCCGTGGACCGTCCGGTTTGTTTCTGCTTGTTGTTGTTGTGTCTCAGACCTGCCAACCTTTACTATTTTTGCGTATGAGCTCGCATTTGAACAATGGATTACGCTGATATGAGTTATCATGCACAAATCAAGTCTTCTTTTTTTCTCCCAGATGAGCCAATCGTGACATTAATCTGAAATGATTGACAGTCGTGTATGTGTTTTGAACTCTCCGATATTAACTGATATTTCCCTGGAAGCCCCGCCCTCTTCTATCAGTCTCACATTATCAGTGTGCTCTCATGACATCTTGATTTTCACGTTTGAAAGATGCGCTGATGCGGCGCGCTCGCTTTTCACGGTCAGTGGAGAATGTTTTGAGTCCACTAATGTGAAATAAAATTTATCAATATACTGTATGTTCAACTTAGCTAACATTAGACATCAGTTAGCTAACTCTATACTTGTCTAATTATAAACCGAAACCGAAATTTCAGCCACTGAAAGTTTCACTAACGTTTACAGATCATTTGAATGGTAATGATGATTAAAACACAGTTTGCTCTCCTACATCTGTCTTTGGAGATGCGTTCAAGCTTTATGATCAACAGAAAACATCAGCTTTATGGAAACATTTCTAAAAGGAACATTAGACAAGCAATTTGTAAAAGGACTGACGAAAGACTGAAAGTGTACTGTTAATGAGTCATGATTGACATTTTTTTCCCCACGAGAAATAAACGTTTTTTTTTGGTTTTTTTTACTCATTATTCGTCTTCGGGGTTGGCAGATCTGGTGTCTGTACAGACTGTCTATTTTAACATCATGCACTGTGATGATGCATGGACCTGTTGTGTGTATGAGTGTGTGTTGTATACAGTATGATGACTGCACTAGAATGATCTGGAGTATTAAATCTGTATCATGTAATGGACTGAACGTGTATCATTGTGCGAGTGTGGTATTTGTGCTTGCCAGTGTTGTGCTATGTTGTTGGATTGTACCTGATGTGTGGAAATAACTGCCTGCAATTTATCATGTGTTGTTGGTTTGTCATTGACTGATCTGTTTTGTCTAATCTCTAATCTCTAATTAGACGTTTCTCATGATTAAAATGAACACCAGCACAGACTCGAGGCTCATTGCCAGTCAGGAAATACAGAGGTTTATCTCATCTGAAGCAGGGTTGAATGTGCCATGGTGTAATGATCGGTTGTCTACAGATCTGGGAAAGGGATTATTCAGGACTCTCAACCACTCCAGGGTTAAAATGAAGTTCTCGGTAGATAATTAAAGGGCATAGTGAAGGAATCGTAATTTGGGGTCTGGGTTCCATTTGGCTTGATTCTGGGTCTAACCACGTCTTAAGGGAGCGATGTGTTCTGTTTTTTTGTACTTATAGACCGTTTATTGGGTGTGGAGCTGCATACGCTAACTCGACAGTCAGTAGGGATGCGAGTTCAGCTGTTCTCACCACAAATGCTGTTTTCTAAGTGCTGTAGATTTTGTAGGATTTTATTAATCTGAAGCATGCACATACACTGAGGGGAAATAAGTATTCAGACACTTTTAATTTTTTTTTAAATATATTTCCAGTGCATACTGTATATCCATTTCAAATTTACACACATAATATCGTTTGACTTTGAACTTATAAATATGACAAAAAAGTATGTATTCATAAGCATAAAGAAAGAAAATTGATAGGGAAAAAAATATTCAGACACCACAAATTACCAAAGTCATCGTTGGCAATTGAAGATTTGATATGAAGTAATTAGCTTTTTGCAACATTGTGGTTCAGTTTTGGTCCATTCCTCTTGGCAAAAGGTTACAAGGATTCCTCTGATGGACTCACAATTTCAAAATCCTCCAAGGTTTTCACTGAGATTCGAGTCAGGAGATTGGCTACACCATGCAAGGCCTTCTTGAGTTATTTTGGTTGTATGTTTGGGGTCGTTGTCTTGCACAAACATCCATTTTCTCTCCAGATTCAGTTTCTTGGCTGATTAAATTTTCCTCTAATACATCCCTCCATTCATGTTTCCCTCGATGACATGTAACGCCTCAATACAGTTTGCAAAGATGCCGCCTCATATCACGATGCTCCCACCCCCGTGCTTCACTCTGTTCTTGGGATCGCTTCATTCTTCAAATATGATGAGCTGAATTATTGCCAAAGAGTCGTATTTTTGTTTCATCTGACCAGAGTATATTGTTCCAAAATGTCTGTGCTTCTTTTTTAGCAGAGGAGTTTAGTGTGAGGTGGAGGAATGGAAATCATTGCGCTGCAGTTCATTGTTTATTGTTCTCTGTAACTGTAACTGTAGTTCCTGCTGCTTTCAGGCCGTCCTGCAACTCTTTTCAAGTGACTGCTGGCTTCTCTCTTACCTTCCTCATCACTGATCTGAGAGCGTGGTGTGAAATCTTGCGTAGCTCACCTATCCAGAGACGATTAGTTTATGGTTTCATGAACTTTCCACTTGCATATTATTGAACCAGTTTTACTGACAGGGATGTTTAAGGACTGTGCTATGGCTCTGTAGCTTTTTTCATTTGAGTGTTGTGTAATAATGTCGTCTTTGAGAACTTTAAGAAGCTCCTTCACCTTCACCATGATCACTACTTTGAAAGTACAAGTCAAAAGACATCATGTGTGTAAATTTGATGTGATTGAATATTTATTTCCCCTCACTGTAGGTTGTTGTGAAGGATACTTTAACTGTATTTAAAATGTCTTTTACCTTAATCATGGAATCACCCATTTATATGTCAAAGTAATGCATTTTTGGGTTAAAAAGGTCTGATTTTGTTCTCCACGCTGAACTCGGAGTTTCTGGAATGTAACTTCTCCAGATGTGTGGAGGAGTTTCTTACTGATATTGACTGGCCCTTTACTAACTGCATTCTTGTGCATGTGTGTAGAGTGCAAAGTGTATATTAGCACATTGTACAGTGTCTAAGTGTGTGTGTGTGTGTGTGTGTGTGTATTTGTGTGTGAGAGAGAGAATGAGAGAGTGAGCCAACACTTTACAGCCAAGTCTCACATGCTTTCACAAACAGTATATGTACCTCTCTCCTCTCTTTTCCTCCTTTTCTCTCTCTTTCTTGTTTTCAACCCCTCCTTTCTTCAAAAGTGTTTATAAAAAGTGCTTCCTTCCTCACGACCTCATGCTCCAGCCTGCTAATGGCACTGTGCATTCTTGTAGTCTGTGGTCACAGGGGCATTATAACAGTTCGGTTCCTGACTGATCGAATGTGTGCAGATCCGAATGAAACAGAATCAACGCTTCTAAATAAAGCAGGGCTGTGAAACAAACGGACCAGCCAGATGAAGGTTCTGATCCAGTCCACCAAATGAACTCAGAATCTGCGTTCTAAATTAAAATCGTCTTGTGGAATGAAATTAAATCTATTTGAAAAAAAGAGCTTTGTTATTCAGCTAGGGAGAAAAACAGAGCAATAAACTCAGTGCTATAAACTCAGCTACTGACAAAATGTGCTAATGAAAAGTCATTCTTTATTAGAAAGCTACAAATTGGACTCTGTAAACACGTCTCTTCATGAACTCAGATAAACAAACACATTAAGAGGAGTTGTTGATGTGTTATTGGTCTACTACAGAGGGTTCATGAGATTGTAATAGTAATGTCAGTGTCACATTAAGTTAAATTTTAATTATACATATTTTTCCAGTGAAAAACCTAATTAAAAGAGTTAATAATATAATAATAATGTTTTATTGTAAGCTCATAAGTTAAAAGTAAGAGAAGTTGACTGAATTATTCATGGGCCAGTTCTTAGCACGTGAGGGTTAATGTCAGGTGGCGAAGACAGTTGCGGTTGTGGGTCCAGAATTTATTAAAATGGCAGATAGACAAATCCAAAATAGTAGACATTATCATGTGTGTGTGTGTGTGTGTGTGTGTCTGTGTGAGTGTGATTGTGTTCAGGTGAAGGCTGTTAGCATTGAGGTGAGTTTGAGCGGTGTAGGAACGGCGTGTGCGGTGTAGGAATTATGGTTCATGGCGGCCATATTTGGAGGCCACGGTGCATTCTGGGAACTGGAGTTCAGCACTGATTCTGACATAGACATGACAGTTAAATGTAAATTGCAGTGCTAGCTAGCTAGTTCAATCTTTGTGGCTAAAGACGTCTTCATCTTTACAACTTCTTAAGATCTCTTTAAATGGACAGGAATGTCCAAGCACAAATCAGACGACAAAAGTTCAAAAGCGGGAAACGTTCTGTAAGTACAGTGTGGAGTATTTACAATTCAGATTTTCATGCACAGTAAACAGTAACAAGACCAAACCTCTTCCAGAGTGTGTAACATGTTTGGAGCAACTTTTTAATGAAAGCATGAAGCTTTCTTAAAAAGACATTTGAAAACAAAACGTGAAAACATGACTGGACACAAAACCAACTGAATGTTTCATGGTAAGGTTGTATAGCTTAACACAGCTTAAAAAAAGTTTTCAATGAGCAAAAGTTTCACTTAAAGTTAAACTTGCTTTAAATCTTAGTGTGTAAATAATTTAGGTTGAAGGGGTTCAGATGATAAAAAACGTAGAAAGTCCCTGGTAGTGAAATGAGTTTGCCGTTCATGCTCTAAACTGTAATACACAGTAGTGTGGTCCTGCACTTAGCTTTAGCAGGCTGGGTCATGAGGTGTGACTGTATTAATGATTTAAGAAGCAACACAGTGTAACTCTGCTCTCTCACATCCCCTCCCTTCTCTGCCCTCACCTTCTCCCCCTGGAGGTAGTGAAAGTGGTCGTAGTACCCCGAGCCTCTCCACCTACTCCGATGGCAAATCTCCGTCCTCTGCATACGTGGCTGCACCTAAGCATTTCCACATCCCAGGTAGGTCTGATAGCAGCAGATATATTTCTGATACTGAACACGACTAGATTGTTTTTTATGATTATGATTTTATGCCACTCATAATATAAGCATGATAATAATTCAGTAATACATGTACATCCTACATCAACATTGAACATGTAATGTAAATTAAAATCAATTACATGTCTCTCTCCATCTTAAAATAGCAAAAGGAAGACATGACCCAATTAATAACGCTACTTTATACCACAACCCCAATGAATTTGTGATTCTGATTGGATTAATTTACTATAAGATCTTGGTCTAATACGTTATCGTTTCTATAGTAACAGCTTGTTCACAGGGAATGGTACAGTGGACGCTCCACATAAACAGATTTAAAAAGTGTTGGCAATTATTAATCGTTGATCTGGTGAAGTTTTCTGTAAGGAGACATTCATTTAACATTTATGGAAGGAGTCTCCAGTGTCAGCAGTTTGTAACAGTCAGACGTAAAGCTGTAACTTTAAGTTTTCCAGCATCTTCAGGACAGAGGAGTTTACACTTTTTGCGTTTTTTTCTTTAACATGACAAGCTGCGAGAGGCTGTTGAGAGAACAGCTGTTTATAGCTGCTATAACTTACATGAAAACAGGAAATACCTTGTTTCTTGGACGTTCCATGACATTAAATATAACTCTAAATGGATAAAAATTGTGTGTTGTTCTTTAATAACTAATACATTGTAATTGTTGGCAAACTGCTGTGGTATAAGAGGAATAAAACACTTTGGGACATGCTGTTGTTGGAAAATAATCAACTTCGCAGTGGTAATAGTAACTCTGCTTCATTGCACCACTCCAGAGTTGATTGTTTTCCTATAACAGCATGACACAGAATGTAATATTCCTCACAAGCAACTATGAACATGAATAATGAACTATGGGAAAACATTGTCGATGATTGTAATGGAAAAGTTTTAGTAATAACAGTTATGTTACAACTCCAGATGCTAAATATTTGTCACTGTGCTGTCTAAAGGATGACCACCATTGGGGCAATTTGGAAATGATGTAATAATTGTGACAGTCCTATTTGATGAACTGCTGAATAACAACCATGTGCATGTTAGCTATGCAAGCTGTGAGGCTACATTATGTAAATACGGCTGTTGAACAAAATAGCAAGCTACAAGAAATGCAAATATTTTCATAAAACTTTGGCCTGGTGAAGAGAATTATCGGATTGTCTCTAGAATCTCTTGCCTTTTTTTTTCTGTTTTTTCTTTCTTTTTGATTCATAATTTGTTGTTCATAATGTTCATTTTCATGAGGTTATGATTCATCTCATAGCTGTTTGGTTTGGTTTGACTTTTTAAACTCTTTTGACGCATTTTCTGAAAAGTCTATGGAGAAAATGAATGAGAAATTTACTGAACAATAGAGACACTGTATATGTGAAGCTGCCTTCAGTTTTGGATAAATTAGCAACTTCAGATGGCAGCTGCCATCCTAATAAATGTCTCGGGAAGTCCAAAATATGCTGCCTATGTAGCTATGGGAACTACAGTGGATATAAGAAGTCTACACACCCCTGTTGCAAAAAAGTTCAGGTTTTTGTGATGTAACAAAAATGAAACCAAAATAAATCATACCAGAACATTTTCCACCTTTAGTGTGATATAGCAACTGACATAATTCAAGTGAAAAACAAATAGAAACGTTTCAGGGGGAAAAGAACAAAGAAACTTATAACCTGGTTGCATAAGTATGCACACCCTTTTATAATGGGTCATGTGACTGTGCTCAGAATGAACCAATCACATTCAAACTCATGTTCAAAAGTAATTATCATACACCTGTCATTAATTAACCCCAAATAAAGATCAGCTGTTTCTGTAGGATTTTCTTGACATCTTCTTGGTTTCATCCAACTGCTGAAGCCATGGTCCACAAAGAGCTTACAAAGCATGTACGGGATCTCATGTGGAAAGGTTTCGATCAGGAGAGGGGTAAAAATTAATTTCCGAAACATTCTATGTACCACATAACACCATGAAAGTCATCATCTACAAGTGGAGAAAATGGGGCAGCACAGAACAGGAACAGGATCACCAAGAACAGGACATCCCTCCAAAATTGATAAAAAGTCAAGAAAAAACTGGCTGCCAAGAGACCTACAGCAACGTTAAAGGAGCTGAAGGAATTTCTGGTCAATACCGGACTCTCCCTCCATGTGACAACAATCTCTCGTATTCTTCACATGTCTGGGCTATGGGGTAGGGTGGCTAGATGGAAGCCCCTTCTCATGAAAAAAAAAAAAAATCCAAGACCACCTAACCTGCACCAGACCATGTGGCAAAATGTGTTATGATCTGATGTGACCAAGGTAGAACTTTTTGGACATAATTCTAAAATATATGTTTGGCAAAAAAAACAACAGATTATCACCGAAAGAGCACCATACCTACAGTGAAGCATGGTGGTGGAAGCATCATGCTATGGGACTGCTTCTCTTCTAGTCAAGACAGAAGGAATCATGGAGAGCTCCAAATACCGATCTATTTTGGCACAAAACCTGTAGGGCTCTGTTAGACAGCTGAAGATGAAGAAAAAGTTCACCTTCCAGCAAGATAACGACCCAAAGCACAAATCCAAGTCAACAAAGGAACGGCTTCAGAAGAAGAAGATCAACGTTTTGGAATGGCTCAATCAGAAAATCTGTGGAATGACTTGAAGAGGGCTGTGTACATGAGGTTCCCTCGCGGTTTGATAGCTCTGGAGCGTTTTTGTAAGGAAGAGTGGAATAAAATTGCTAAATGAAGATGTGCTAAGTTGGTAAACTCTTACACAAAAACACTGAGTGCTGGATTACAAGCAAAAGGTGCTCTAACAAAGCATTAGTCAAGGGGTGTGCATACTTATGCAACCAGGTTCCATAACCCTCTAAAATGTCTCTATTTGTTTTTCACTTGAAATTTGTTCATATTAAAGGTGGAAAAAGTTCAGATATGATTTATCTTGGGTTTATATCTAGCTTTAGATTGGAACACGGAGTCTGTTTGCTGTTTCAGATTCTCTATACAGAGCATTTTTGCAGACATCTCATGAGAAGAACTGCGCTCGTAAGCAGTGTTTGAAGTCCGAGTCGTAATATATTTCGCATTTATGGTTGTATTTACTGCTCTAAGCCAGAGCGAAGGCGTATTATTCATAAGCACGTAACTGTCACTGTCACTGAGGAATCAGTAAAATGAATCATGGGGTTTATGTGTTTTTGTTCTATTCTACTTTTTCCCCTGTTTTTTATGGTGTCTTTTGTTTCCACTGCTGGCAGATGCTGAAACAGCTCTTACAGAGAAAAAGCTGCATGTGTTGTGTTAAAAGTGAATCATTTTTCCTGAAAAGCACTCCAGTTAATTTAGGGCAGTTGTTTGGAAGTAGTCGAGCTTAAAGTAAAGTAAGGTTAAGATGAAATGGACCAGAGAGACCAACATGCTGTGTCAATTATTAAAGAATTAAACGTTAGTGCCATTTCAGTTACTCCATTTATCCTCATATTGTCTTGGGTTTTAGGGATTTTATGCTTCTTTGGTTCTGAGCTGTATGTTTTGGGTAATCAAATCACTGTCTAATTCAGCAGACTGGATTTGATTATTACAGTCAGTGTTCTCTTAAAGGAATAATTCATCCAAAAATTCATTTGACACACTTTTCCTTTAAACATCATGTCGATCAGGCCAGACATGTTGGGTAGCTAGCTAAACTGGTAGCTATAGGCTTCTCTTAATTATTAGCTACTTCTAAAACCTCTAAAACACAAACTCTGTGCATTATACACGTTTCATATGACAGCGCAGTTGAATTCTGGATTCTGATTGGTCAGAAGGTGTTGATTAATTTTCTAGAACAGCAGCTCTGACAGTAGTGCAGCTGAAAATTTGTATTAATGCACTCATTCTAATAAGTTATCGTTTCTATAGTAACAGCTCGTTCACAACCAATTGTACGGCGAATGCTCCACTTAAACGGATTGAAAACCAAAGTTTTCTGTAAGGACACGTTTATGGAAGGAGTCTCCAGTGTCCGAGTCAGAGGTAAAGCTGTAATTTGAAGTATTCTGTCATCTTCAGGACAGAGGAGTTTGCGCTTTTGCGGTTTCTTGGTAACATGACAAGCTGCATGTTTTTCCTTTTTTGTCTTTTTAATTTCAAGAGAGACAGAAAAAAAGAGAGGATGGTGAGAGAATGACTGTTTATAGCTGCTAAGTGATAACAGGAACTTTAAATGTAACTGTAAATGGATAAAATGTACACTGAAAAAAAAACTCATTGAATTTAATTAATTCAAATGTGTACATTGGTTGTACGCGGATGACTTGAGTTGCATCAACACGGTTTGTTTTCGTACAGCCAATGTGATTTGATCATTTATTTTCAATAAAATAAATAAAAATAAACTTCTCACTCTCACCTAAGTTCAGGAGCGAGCCTGAGACGCTGGCGTTGTAACCCACTGCACTGTCGTGCTGCGTGAGTTAGTCGTTAAAAATTAAGTTATTTTAATTCTATAGATATTGTAAACGTAATTGGATCACATTAATACTACACTCACTCTACAGAATTCAAACTAGTAGATTAAATAGGTGTTTAAATTCTGTGTATAATGAAATCACTTAATATTTTTATATAAACTATGTAGAATATTTTCTCTTAAATCTAACTGACCATGTATTCCCTTTTCTTCATTCTTTTACTATTAAAAATGTTGTGGTATTCAGTGAATAAAACACTTCCGGACATGCTGTTATAGGAAAATAATCAACTTTAAGGTGGTAACAGTAACTCCGTTTCATCACACCACCTCGACACTGATTCGTTTCTTATAACAGCACTACACTGAGTGTTTTATTCCTTTACTTAGCTGATTGACTACATGTGCATTAAGAGAAGGATGTAATTATTATAAAATGTAATTTTTTGACTGAACTATTCCTTTAATCATTTCTTTCTTTAATCAAGCCTGTAACGATTGGAACTAAGACGACGCTACCAAACTTCTGATTGTTGCATGCTAATCACGATCAGTGACGCATTACAATGAGTCTGAAGTTTCAAATCTAATACAGCGACAGATGTTCTTCAGCTCGGCACTGCCCGTCTGCTGTCCTGACTTCAATCCATCCTTCAATAACTCCTAACTCATGCTTCTTTTTTCATGGTTCTTCTTGTCTTTCTTTCTTTCTTTCTTTCTCTCTCTGTCATCTCTGCGTCTGTCATGCTCTCTCTGTATTCCATTCCAGATAATAAAGCCAAAGATAATATCTATAGAAAACCCCCTATCTACAAACAGCATGGTACAGTTCAATCTGCGTGATATAACCATCACTCTGTGCATGCTCTGTTGCATGATACCGGTGCTATCATGGTATCTTGTTGCCATGGTACCCGGTGGCCTTTGACCTTTTGTTTTGGTTCTGGGGTTTCCATTTCAGACTGTGCTGTAAATTCCTAACCACATTGCAGACCACATAACCACATACCTAACCACATTCATGGAAACTAATACGAGTGACGTGAAACTTTCGCCTTAAAGTACCCCTGAACACGTCTTCCTAAACCTCAGTGCTAAATAGCGCTGTCAGATTCTGGATTCTGATTGGTCAGAAAGTGTTGATTAATTTTCTAGAACAGCAGCTCTGACAATAGTGCAGCTGCAAATCACAGGTTTATATTAATGCGCTCATTCTGAAACATTATGTACGACACTGCACATAAAAAAACGTTTATTTAACATTTATGGAAGGAGTCTCCAGTGTTAGCGCTTTGTAACAGCCAGTAAGTCTTCAGAATGGACGAGTTTACATTCGGTGACGTGACAAACTGCGATTTTTTGTCTTCAAGAGAGAGAGAGAGAAAAAAGAGAAGCTGATGAGGGAACGACTGTTTAAAGCTGCTATAACGCAAATCAGAGCAGAAACTTGGTCTGTAGACATTCAACAACAATAAATGTGACTATAAAGAGATAAAATTACGATGTGTCATTGTTTAATGTTTAAAGTAATCACTGACTGTGGTATAAAAGGAATAAAAAAACAAATAAAATACACTTCCTGGTCAAGTTTTATTCCTTACTTACTACAAATAACCTAAAAATACCTCTAGATCTCTGCGTTCATTACAAACTTCCAAGATTTATAAATATATACGTGAATATACTGTACCGTTTCTCCTGCGTCCTCCTGCCTTTCCACTAGCTAGCCCGAGAGCACGTGGATTCCTCACGGGGATTTCGTTATTTCATTATCAGAATCTCGAGTTACATGTTGTTTTCTCAGTGAATTCTTGTAAACCTGTGCAGATCTAACATTACCATAACAACCAAAACTATTCTTCATCACTAATGTTTAGCTAGCCTACCTCTCAGGTTTTGTTGTCATCTTTAAGTTAATTAATTTGCATATGAGCCATGATTGGTGTGACGTCACTGAGCATCATTTGTGACGTCACAGCTGTTTTCATGCGCATCACTCCACGAATCAGTGCTTTTTTTTTTGTAGAAGTACAAGAAGTTTAAGTGAAATGATACAAGTTATACAATTATACTTGCGTTTTTAAATTCAGGGGTACTTTAAGTGCAGTTTAGTTCTTTTTATTTTACTTTTACAAACCATCAGCTCTGATTATGGAAGCACACAGTGTATATACAGTACTGTGCAAAAGTCTTAGGCACATGCAAAGAAAAGCTGTAGAGCAAAGATGTCTTTAAAAATAATGAAATTAAATGTTTCTACATTAAAAAAATACGATAAAGAGCAGTAACTAGTAATAAATGAATGTTTTCTTTAAAAATGAGTAGTCTCAGGTGCAGTGTGTGCAGTTTTATAAGGAAATGAGCTGTAAGTGTTACTGAGCATCTTGCAGAAGCAGCCACAGTTCTTCTGGAGACTTTGACTGTCGACTCGCTTCTTATTTCTGCAGCGAAACCCAGCAGCCTTCATTATGTTTTTATCTGAAAAGTGTCTCTTATGGAATCTGCTGCTTTCTTTACTG
>CM040465.1:23238049-23255802 GCA_022758105.1 Pangasianodon gigas
TGAGCATCTTGCAGAAGCAGCCACAGTTCTTCTGGAGACTTTGACTGTCGACTCGCTTCTTATTTCTGCAGCGAAACCCAGCAGCCTTCATTATGTTTTTATCTGAAAAGTGTCTCTTATGGAATCTGCTGCTTTCTTTACTGACATACAAACATTTTTCTGTAACATTTCATTCTGTGCTGGAAAACTAATGTTTGGATCTAAAATGTTTTTGTACTGAATCAATAATGTAGAAGTCAGAAAATAAAAATCTATAACAAGTTTGTACTAAAAAACAATAGGGTGCCAAGACTTTTGCACAGTACTGTATATATTTTGTTGTTTTTTATTTTCATGGCTTCATCCATCCACTCATTGACAGCATCTCATTTTATTGTGATGATGTGCCTTTGCTATGGGACAGTGTGTTGTGGTTTATGTGTGTGACTCATCGTAGTGGCCTTGGCTAGTCAGTGGAAGACATCTGTGTAATTCATAGTGATTGTTGTAAGACTTGTGTGTAGATCACTGTGGTGTGTTGGTAATATTATGAGTCATCTGATTGTCTTTTCTAGTCGTTTCTACACTTTTTATTTATTTATTTATTTATTTATTTTTTGCCTTTAGTGTTTTATTTCTCCTAAAATGTGTTTTTGGCTTACTATGTTTCTTCTCTTAACTCAGCGTTTTCCTTTATGACTTTTGAACATAAGTTCTGTAAGCTGATATCCTTTAGGTGACATTTTAATTTTTATTTTATTTTATTGTAATCTATTGTGAAGCACGTTGCATGATACTTTTCCTGTTTGTTCCTGAGGGTGCCGTGCCTTTACTGTTTTTTGTAAAAGCTGATTGGTTCATTGTGCATTTTTTTAACAGCCTCCAGAACCTCCTGGCAAGATGGAGATGATGTAGACAGAAAGGTATTAGCTCTGTTTGTGCATTATTATTATTATTATTATTATTATTATTATTAAATAGTTACACAAGCTTACATTTTACACTCATACAGTGGGGCCCAGAAAATCTGGGAAATCTGGGAAAACGGTCTAAACCTTGTACGTTCATTGCACGTGTTTCTTCATCATTCTTAAATGCTCGCTGTCTGATGTTATTAAAAGAAAATGTTCTCAGAATATCATTATATTCTTAGATCATTATATTATATAAGGGCATTATAATGAAATGCTCCTTAAAGGACCTGATTTTGACTCACAGCAGCGCCGAGTCCAGCTCTGTAGCATTCTCATACCGTGTCCAGAGAACTTTTCTCATCTTTCTGGAATGTAACAAACCCCAGTTCTGAAGTAAATCTGGGAAAATACTATTACATGGCTATCGTTGTAACCTGTAACAGTTTTTGACTTGGGAAAGACTTCGTTGTTTTGAAGCACAGTTAGCTTGCTTCCTCAGTCACATTAAAGATAGAAGATTTCCAGAAGGTTCGAGCAGTAAACAGATACAGATTCAGATACAGATACAGATGCATGTCCTCTACTGATCTTTGCATTGCGTGTGTCCGTAGACCAGAACTAGCTGGACGCTTCTAAAGAGTCAGAGTGATGGACAGTCGCCCGACATTGACCCCAGGACTTCCACGCACAGCCTGCCCACGGATATGTCTCAGCCCAGTGAGTAACTGATCAATCAGCTCTTCCTTTAGTGTCTTAAACCCAATGCAGGCAAGCTAGCCCAGACAGGAAGTGATCAGTCTTTCAGTAAATTACACCAGTGCGATGATAAATCACTCTCAGAGCAGTGAGCGATCATACAGACCCATCACTATGGAGGACAGAGGGTTATTTATGCTGGATTTTTACTAGATGAGGTTGTGATTTGTAAGACTGAATGATTCAGACAGGAAAATGTACACATGTAGACCACATTGACACGTGACGTATTTTACATGTGGCTCTTATTTTGAACACACATGTCAAAAAAAAAAAAGATCATAGTTCAACACAGAGATCATAATGCAGGCAGGAAGCGGGAAGTCACAAAGGTTCAGATTTAATATCAGGAATGTATGATAATGCTGCGCTCACGCCGGCAGCCATTTTATTTTTGTCTTGCACTAATCAAATCGCTCTACGCTGGTCGCTAGTTTACTGGCCATGGTTTCACGCTCAGCACCAGGTGAGTGTTTTCCACACAAGCTAGCTATAGAAAGTGTACAAAGACACAAATCAGATGTCTTTCTTCTAAAAATCAAGTTTTGGGAATAAATTGCATATAAAATGCAACCCAGTAGTGTATCACTGTCTGCTTACGACAACGTTTTTGGGCCACTGTTTAAAAAATTAAATTATAAGATTTTGAAAATAACACTGTAACATTTCAAGAAAAATGTCATAATGTTACAAGAAAAAAGTCAAAATGTTTTTCTCAAAATACTAACTTTATTCTGTCTTTTTTTCTCATAATATCAGATATTATTAATTTTTTCATGAAATATTAAGATTTTTTTCTCATAACAGTGACTTTTTTAATATTATGACATTATTCTCAAAATATTGTGAATTTTGCTCATAATATTATGACTTTTTAAAAGATATTATGGCTTTATTCTCAAAATATTATGGCCTTGTTCTTGATATATATTATGACTATATTCTCAGAATATTGCAACTTTTTCACATAATGTTATGACTTTATTCTCAAAATATTGTGCGTTTTTCTCATAATATTATGACTTTATTTTTGAAATATTAAAACTTTATTCTCAAAATCTTGTATTTTTATTATAAACAGTGGCCCTATAATGCCGTCGCAGTCTGCTAGTGTCAGAGTGACGCCTCGTCTACCAGCGATCGTGTCATGTGTGTGTGTGTGTGTGTGTGTGTGTGTGTGTGTGTGTGCACTCGGCATTACACAACATGATCTCTGTCGAATGAAAGCTTAAGAAAGATTAAAACGTAAACAAAAAAACGTCATGTCGGTGAGCTATATTTATGATTTCAAGTCTAAGGTACTTTTGAACGTTTTCCTATCAATTAATTTTTGCAGTATGTTTTTACTTCAAGTGTTTGGCATCTTCTTTCAGCATTACCTCGGCTTTTTATCATATTTTTACTCTTAGATACTGTACTGATGAAAATCGCCTATAAAAAAATCTAATGTTTATTGAGTAAATGAAGTAAATACCCTTTTTTTTAGTACAGTTTATTTTCAACACCATAAATGCAAACCATAAGCTTTAGAAGTGAAAAGCAAGGAGCTCTTGTGAATTATTTACAAATAAAAATTTTAATGAATTATTTACAATGAAAAACAGAGCAGGAACAGGGTATTTTTTCACTCTGGTCAGTGTGTCATAGGAAGAAGATCTCCATTTTAATGAAATCCCCAATTTTTTGATCTTTGGCTGTTTGCCAGAATTCAGCCGCAGTGACATCTGATGGGTTTTCCCAGACGCAGTGACACTAATTTCACTTCTCACACAGGTCTGGTCTAAAAAGTAGCTTTCTCATATCTGTTACAGATTTCCCCTACAATAAGTCTGCTTCACTCCCAGGCTACGGACATAACGGCATCTACAAGGTAAAGTACGCTTCTCTTGCAGATCCTTACACGAACCTTTCTCCTGGTGTGTGAGGTGTGAGGTGTGAGATGACATATCCAGCTTCTACATCTGTCTGCAATCTCTCTCTCCACATGTGTGTGCTTCGGGTGTAACAGCTGTGGTCACGTATCCATTGTGTCAGTGATGACGACTTTTGTTTGGTTATAAAAGTCCTCCAGCTGTGAGGACAAGGATGATGTCCTCTAATCGCACATATGGATCACGATAGAGACGCTGTAACCCGATTTGACTGAGGATGTAGTTCATCGATGCCACGGAATACTGTCTGGCTGCGTACTTTAGAGAGGACACAGAGGACAAGGCTGTGTTGTCAATAAAGTGGAAATAAGATACTGATCTGCTCAGGAAGCACAGACAGAGTAAATCTTTATTAAACCACAGCGCTTTTGAATTCTCTAGTTTCTATAACAGCGCTAGTTTCTATAACAGCAGCTCTGACAGTAGTGCAGCTGCACTACAGGTTGATATTAATGCGCTTGTTCTAATACGTTATCGTTTCTATAGTAACAGCTCATTCACAGGGACTTGTACGGTGTACGCTCCATGCATTTACGGAAGGAGTCTCCAGTGTCAGTGCTTTGAACCCAGGTTTAGCGACATCTTCAGGACAGAAGAGTTTACGCTTTGCGTTTTTTTCAGTAACATGAAAAGCTGCGTTTTTATTATTTTTGTCTTATTAACTTCAAGAGAGCATAAAAAGAGAGAATGGTGAGGGAACGACTGTTTATAGCTGCTATAACGTAAGTGAGATTCTGATTTGCTGATTTGTATTTTATTAACTATAAAATAGTAAAAATGTCATTTAATAATAAATAAAAAATAAAGTGATTGGCAAATAGTTGTCATTTTAGAGGAATAAAACGCTTCATGGTGTGCTGTTAACGTGAAAATAATCAATATCCAGGTGGAAACACTAACTCTTGTTCATCACAACCTTGTTGTTGATTAGTTTCCTGTAACAGCTCACCCCCAGGTGTTTTATTCCTTACTTAGCGTCTCTGAACTCTCAGGGAGCAGAGACAGGAAGTGGTAGTGTGTTGTACACTAGGTGGCAGCATCGTGCACACAGTTTACAGTGTTATCCTCTAAAACACACATTTCCTTGTCCTTCCTTTTTAACATTGTACATCTTTTAGAGCAGCTGCACCAGAAGTGCAGGATTGAGATAGCATGTGTTTGGAAAGTATTGGCACCCACTGTCCTGTATCACTCTATTATTTATTAGCTGAGCAGAGACAGTTTGCAGTTTGTTGCATGAGTGAAAACTAGCGATGGTGCTGATATAACAGCACGTCAGCCAGACATTAAAGCCTGAGTTTGCATTAATCCGTGACCTTTAACCTTAGGAAATTAAAGAGGAACATCTGTGAGATGGTTTTCATGACTTTACTTGCACAAACTGGGTTTACGAAGCAGCCGGAAATACCACTTTCAGTCGTCGATTTAATGGATTTTTTTTCTGTCTGCTCTTTCTAGGCGGCTGATCTTGGAGAGGATGACCACGACTCCAACTGGGGGGCAATGAGAGGTATAATATATATCATACACCAATCAGCCATAACATTAAAACCACTGACAGGTGACATGAATAACATTGATTGTCTCATTACAGTGGCACCTGTCAAGGGGTGGGATATATTAGGCAGCAAGTGAACAGTCAGCTCTCGAAGTTGATGTGTTGGAAACAGGAAAAATGGGCAAGCGTGAGGATCTGAGAGACTTTGACAAGGGCCAAATTGTGATGTTTAGATGGCAGGTCTTGTGGGGTGTTCCCGGTATGCAGTGGTTAGTACCTACCAAAAGTGGTCCACAGAAGGACAACTGATGAACCAGCGACAGGGTCATGAATGCCCAAGGCTCATTGATGCACAGGGGAGCGAAGGATAGCAAATCTGGTCCGATCCCACAGAAGAGCTACTGTAGCACAACTTGCTGAAAAAGTTAATGCTGGCTCTGATAGAAAGGTGTCAGAACACACAGGGCATCACAGCTTGCTGTGTATGGGGCTGCGGAGTGCCCACGCTGACCTCTGTCCACCGCCGAAATCGCTTACAATGTGTTTGTGAGCATCAGAACTGGACCATGGAGCAATGGAAGAAGGTGGCCTGGTCTGATGAATCCTGTTTTCTTTTACATCACGTGGACGGCCAGGTGTGTGTGCATCATTTACCTGGGGAAGAGATGGTACCAGGATGCACTATGGGAAGAAGTCGGAGGCAGTGTGATGCTCTGGGCAATGTTCTGCTGTGAAACCTTGGGTCCTGGCATTCATGTAGATGTTAATTTTGACACGTACCACCTACCTAAACAATGTTGCAGACCAAGTACACCCCTACATGGCAACAGTATTCCCTAATGGCAGTGGCCTGTTTCAGCAGGATCATGCTCCCTACCACACTGCAAAAATTGTTCAGGAATGGTTTGAGGAACATGACAAAGAGTTCAAGGCGTTGACTTGGCCACAGATTCCCCAGATCTCAATCCGATCGAGAATCTGTGGGACGTGCTGGACAAACAAGTCTGATCCATGGAGGCCCCACCTCGCAACTTACAGGACTTACAGGATCTGCTGCTAACGTGCCAGATACCACACCTTCACCTTCAAGACCTTCAGAGGTCTTGTGGAGTCCATGCCTCGACAGTCAGAGTTGTTTTGGCAGCACAAAGGAGACCTACACAATATTAGACAGATGGTTTTAATGTTATGGCTGATCAGTGTCTAAACCGTAGATTATTATTTTGCCTTTTGCTTTATAAACCCTGAGATTTATCCCAGAGTGAAAATCGAAATGTGTGCCAGATTGACAATCTTTTGTATCTCTCTCTCTGTTTGTCTCCTCTTCATTCTCTATCCTCGCTTCCTTTCCTCAGAGTACAAGGTGAGTCTGATTTCCATTGTAGCATTAGATTGATTTTAATGCATGTTAAAGGAAAGTGTTGATATATAAGAGTTATTAAGCAGTACAATGTGTGTGATGTGTGTGTTTATAGGTGTACCCATATGACATGCTGGCTGTGACACACAGAGTAAGAGTGAAGCTGCCGCGTGATGTGGACCGCACCAGGCTCGAGGTACTGTTACTGTTAAACCCTCTCATGGTACACTCACACTGCAGTTACACAAAACACTTCTTTCACAGGCAGCTGGTCATTCTGCCGACGTGTTTCTGAAATACAAGTGCGTGTTTGGCTGTCCAGAAAGTAAAGAATATAAGCAGGTTAAAACAGACTGTATATACTAAAGCTTTTAAATATATTTAGTTAGAGTTTCTGGAAGTTTCCCGGAAGCAGTCCAGAGAACCGATCCCTGGTCCTGTGGTCCGCTTCAACTCCTGGTGATGTCATCATCAGATGCTGAAGCTATGCCCTCTCAGAGCCGCACACTGAGTAACAAGATTGCTTCAACTTCTCATTACATTACTTCCTGTTTCCTGTTTCATGATTGTGAGGAAAGGGTTGGTATTATCAGCGGAGGAGATGGAACACCTTATCAATATATGGAGCAAAGAAGGCATCCAAACTCATTGTTGTTAATATTTTTATGAGAAAATCATGAGAAAAACACACTTCTTGTGCTGGCCTACAAGGCTGAAAATCCTCTTATACGAGAACAGCTCATCATTTGTCGTATTGCTGTACGACGACATGCCGTGCATCAAAAAAAAGCTCTGTTCTTTACCGCCATTGTGTTGGTACCAAAGCAAAAATGATGAATCCATTGCCTGCCATTTTGTGCATGTATGCACAAAAGTGACATATGGAACTGTGCAATCGGTCCACAGGAATTCTTCTATGTGAACACATAGATTGGGGGTTGGGGGTTTGAATCCCATAGATTAGGGGTTGGGGGTTTGAATCCCACGTCTGCCCTGTGTGTGTGTGTGTGTGTGTGTGTAACTTGTATGTTCTCCCCGTGCTTCGTGGGGTTCCCTCTGGGTACTCCAGTTTCCTCCCCCAGTCCAAAGACATGCGTCGTAGGCTGTTTGGCATTTCTGAATTGTTCGTAGTGTGTGAATGGGTGTGTGTGTGTGTGTGTGTGATTGCCCCTGCTATGGATTGGCACTCCTTCCAGTGTAGGATAACCGGTACAGAAAATGGAATGGACAGAGCTCTGCCCAAAACGAGCTAAGAATCATCCCTGGGTGCAGACTATGAAATCTTGATGTTCGTACACTTTTTAAATATACCTATTTTTAACCAATGTAATCCCTGCTTAATGCAAGTTTGTGTATTGAATAAATTATAATTATTAACCAGTGCGGAAGTTTGATGTTTGTTTTGGGGGGATAGTTCACCTCGCATCAGGTGTCCATCTCCTTCTGCACTGATTTGGAATGAAACCTAGTGAAAGCAACGGCACATTCAACGGTCTGCAGATTGTCTGCTGTCCGAGAACATCCGCTTCACATTTACATGAAGCTTTGCTGGAATGTTAATGTGCCGTTTCTCCCTCATAATTCATTTGTTTCTCCGTTTCTGTCATACTTCATCTTGGTATCTCTGTAACAGTGACATAGTTTTGGACAAACCAATTTGAATAACTGGTCCACCTTTTCTCTAGTCTAAAAGCCAAACCATTATTAAATCCAACATGCACAGTGATATAACAGCCATAACAGATTTTATTTGTTCTGCTTATGGATAAAAGGTCATATTTTACCATCCAGAGACACACAGCGCAAAGCCACAGCTGTCCAAGAAAACGTGAGTCATCATTCTGTCACGAGTTATTAGCTGGTTGTCCCTTACTTCAGATCCAATATCTTAATCATGTTACGTCTTTTATGATGTGCACATAAACTTGGCTTCTTCATAGAATTTGTAGAACTTCGTAGAAGTTTTAGATTGGGATTTTCCTTTTAACTTATTATTAAAAAGTTCTCGTTTGATTGGGTAGATTTTTTTTTTTTTTTTTGGTTTGGCCTCAGTTGGTTTCCGATTAAGACGAATGTTTTGTTTTGGTACGATTATACTGATAAGTACAGGAGGAGCAGTGATAATACTCAGAATTTGTTATGTAATTATTTAAGGCACAACCTACAGTAAACCAATCTTACTACATTAATAACGTTAAAAGCTGTAGTTCCAGTGAAAATTATTAAAATAGTGATAGATCTATTTCTCTTTTCCTCCTCCTGTAGTAAACCTCTTGCACTTCACCACCCGTCACCTCGATATCCCTGAGCGTGGAGTGTATTTAGCTGGTTTCAGAAAGAAATGGGAAAAATATATGATCCAGATTTAAGGTTAATCCTGTTTCTCACCATAGCAGCTGATAGCCAATAAATTGTGATTAAACAAATTAAGGGACACGCTCATTGGACGACTGAGGTGTTTGATGTTTTCTGAACATCCTTATAGCTCAATTAAAGCATTATTTGATATGTACTCTATATATTAGATACACTGTAGGTGTGTTATGCCAACCACCTTTGAATAAGCCTTTAGAGCTGTCATAACATCTTTCAGGGGTTCAAACACGAATCACACGCATATACATGTTTATTCTGGAAATTTGTGGGTTCTGCTAGACATCCGTGTTTCAACTCGCCACTTACCCATGAAATTTCCTGCAGTTTTCTCATTCTTTACAGGACGTACTGTAGACCAGCAATCCATCAACAAACAAAAAGAAAAGCACCGCCAAACACGCAGTCATAAGTAAACTTCACTGTTTAAGGGACGCTGTGAGCTGAGCCGATGTCATGACATGACACACGGAACAAATGAACAGAAGACGCTTGTGAGTGTGGGCCGATCACAGACAGGTGGACGGTCTCTGTGAAAAAACTGTAGCGTTTAGGAGTCAAACTGTTGTGACAGAACTATCAGGGAGAGGTCAGAGGTCACGAGATGCTGATTTTCAGGACTGATTTATGAGCTGTGGGGTTATCAGCTTTGTGTTTGGTGTAAATGATCAGTGTGTGTGTGTGTGTGTGTGTGTTAAGACTGCACTTGTTTGGTTAGGACAGGAGAACAGTTTGTTTCTCTTGCAGGAGGGAATACCGTCAGCCTCTCCAGGG
Organism: Pangasianodon gigas; assembly: GCA_022758105.1. Lineage (NCBI taxonomy): Eukaryota > Metazoa > Chordata > Actinopteri > Siluriformes > Pangasiidae > Pangasianodon > Pangasianodon gigas. The sequence goes on from CM040465.1 coordinate 23,247,635, forward strand.
GAATGCTGACAACACCCTGATGAGAATTACGAAAGCCTCATGATTTCAGCAGTTTCATCTTTCTAGCGGTCCGTAAAAGCCACACGCGTCTGTTATTCTACCTCCTGCGGCCTGGACCGAGCTAACAAACATTCACTGATGCCTCAAATCCAGTTCACATCCTGTAACCCTGACGTATTCACCCACAGTGTTCTACACTCCCTTACACACACACACACACACGCTGGTTTTACCATCTTGTGCATTACTGTAGTTAAATAAAAATCACGCCTCTTTGGCTCTTTTGGCTTTTTAAATAAAAGCTGCATGTTTTGAAAGGGAAAAAAGTACTTTCCTTTGTGTGGACCAGCCAAATGTCCCCAAATGTCATTGTTCATAGAGACATAGAGCTACAAAACCACAGACACACACACACACACACACACACACGCAAAGGCCCTGGATGTCTGTAAGTTATGAGTTGAGTTCTGTGGACATACTGCTGTAACCATCATCACCGTGCACCATGTCATCTGTTCCACTCTTTAATCCAGAGTGAAATTCAGTGCACGCAGATGCTGTAAGTAGAAAAATCTGCTCACGAGGTCAGGGTTGATTAAGTTTTGAACTCTTTGGAAGATATGGCCGAGTACCAGCATGAGGGTCGTTTGGTACCCGGGCTGCAGCAGTGAGGGCAGAAGGCTTCCTGACATGAGGCAGCAAAGCTGTTTAACAGATTAATGAGTAAAAATTATACGCAAACATTAGGCATCATTTATCAATTCTTTACTAAAGTTGTATGAATGTCGAAATATTTCTGCTGGATTTATAAAAGTTTCAGAAAGGCTGATTTTCTTCGTACTAGCGTGTGTATGTTGATCACCTGTGCAAAGTGCAAAGCTTAATCCCAATACATTTGCATTTAGTGACTCCCACAAAACTCCATAAAAGGTCATGTGCACAGAGGGCTGGGAGCATGAAATGAGCAATAAGAGAAAAGGCAGAAGTGGAAGTTATTTTGAGGAAAGTTCAAAATCTAGAGACAAATTACAGAAAATTTGAATTAGGTGTGAATTAAGTGAGGAGACAAGAAAATGATGTGATGTGAAAAAAGGTGGAAAAAAGATCTGCACTGTAACCAGGTGATCATGCACACCGAGCGCGTCTCAAGGGAAACCGCTGTTTTAAATCGTTTTAAGTGTCTTGGCTGATGTGCTGGAAGTGTTATGCAGCGTTAAAAGAAGATGCCGCGGCAAACAGAACTGATTTATTAGCCACTTTCTGGTCTTTAAACATCCTTTTCCTCATAAGTGTGACCTTAATCTTCCGTCATCTGAGGCGTTTGTTTACGGTTTACGGCTCTGCGCAGACAGACCCGCCTGTTCCTGCTTATAAGGTGCCATTTCTTTTGTTATAATTGAACGATTAGTTTTATTTGTCTGAATTTATGGGTTCATGTTGGCTCGCTTTCTTTATTTGTCATATTCTTTAATTAATGCCAATAATATAAAATGACTAGTTTTCCCAAAACTTTCTCAGTGATATTCTTAGTCCTTGCAAATGATATGATTTGAAGTCGATCAAGTTGAAGTTTTACATTAGTTAATCTTCTGATGCGTAAATTTACATCCACTCAGGAGCACGTGTAGGATACAAGTGTTTTTTTTTTTTCCTGAAATTATGGAATTTTCATGAATACAAGATTTCTTGTGTAAACACTCAAACAAACGATTTATGAGTAAAGCTTAATTAGTGATGCACATTGTTATGGGCTGTGGTCTGGTCTACAAAAAAAGATTTTTTTTTTTTTTTTTTTTAGTTATTCACATTTTGATAGATGTATTATTAGGTCACCTGCACTACTGATATGTCATTTTTTGTAGTATGACTTCAAATTATTCATGGAAATTTGGCAAAATGCAAAATATAACATTGGAAACACAATATGAGTATATTTTTTTTGGAAATAATGTGTGAGATCCGGCCTTGAAAAAGAATTTTCACTCACTGACTGCGAGTTATTAATGAAACGCTTGGGACATCCGTACACTAGGTGGCAGTGTACACATAACCCAAGAACCAACAATCTGTTGATAAACAAAGAGTTATTTTTTACCCCCACCTTTTTTAATTAAAAAAATTTAAATAAATTCAGCCTCTTGGGACCAGAATTATTTCCTGTTATGAATTTTTGTGGTAAAACTCTTTTTTTTTGTCAGCCATGTTGGCATGTTGCCATCTCCACTCATATCGCTTCCTCAGAGTTACCCTTCGTTCACACTCACAACCAACAAAGTGACAATCATTCACTTTCGTTGTATGTACAGCAGCGACAGCAGCAAGCGACATTTGATTTGATATTTTCACCAAAAAAAAAGTTGGACAGGCCACGCCCACACACTGACTTGTCATTGTTACTGTGAAGTGTTAATGAATCTTTTTTTTTTTTTTTCTCTCTTTCAGAGGCACCTGTCTCCAGACGAGTTCTTCCAGGTGTTCGGGATGACCATCGCACAGTTCGACCGCTTGGCTCTGTGGAAGAGAAACGAACTGAAGAAAAAAGCTCGCTTGTTCTAACCACCATCAACACCACCGACGCCACCACTAACACCACCACTACGCCCCCGAGAGAACTGAGAGAGAAGATAAACGAGGAGGTTCTCCTCAATCAGTCTACGTATATGCAGAGATAAGAGAAAGAGTGAAATATATATATATACATACATATATGCACTTCCATTCTGCTGCGCTGCGTACCTGCTGTCATAACGCTGAAGAAAGGAGGAGTGTGTTATTTACGCCGTCACTTCACAGCCTCAGTGTTAGCCATGGTAGCTTTCTGTGCGAATGCCACATTATATCTGTTCTGATGGGGAAGGAAAACCATCTACAGTGCGTACATCTCTCCTGTTCCCTGTCCCTCGCTCACCTTTCAGATAACTGCAATAAGGATCTATATGTGAGGTATATAACCTGTACGATTTCGTGTGTGTGTGTGTGTGTGTGTGTGTGTTTGCTATGGAAAGCCCTTCATGTCCGTTTTTATCCAATCATTACAGTGTATTTCTCTCTGTTTTTATCTCTGTCTTTTCCTCCATTTTCCTCAGCCGCCTGTCACAATCATTATGTCACATAATTAGCTAATAGATATGATTTGAGATGATCGTGTTTAACCATTAAAATCCGCAATCATATATTTCCTTATAAACGTATGAAAAACACAAATTGGAAAGGATACAGCCTGTTTTACAGCCTGCCACATTATTCAATAATCCATAGTTATTGCTAATGATTCAGAAAACACTGAGCAGCGTTTCAGTCTTACGGTTTATATTTTCCGAGTTAGAACTTGTGGCCTTGTAATGCTGCCTTCACATGCTATCGGAATTATCGTAAATACGAGTTTCCCACTAGGAAGTTGCACATGAATGACCCCTCAAGCTGTAATTACGACTGGGAAACTCTGAGATAATTTTGATTCCCGAGTTTCCAAGATGGGAGGAGTCGTAAACTTTCAGCATGGCGGAGGAGAGAACAGTTTCTGTACTGAATGACAGATTTTGTTCATTTTTCTAAATGAAGCTAATTGTTAGCGCTTGCAGTTTTGGTCACATTCATTGATGTATATCAGCAACCATTTGATGCATGTTGTACATTTTTACACCATGAAAATAGCTCGTATTTGACCGAAATTCCATTATCATCGGCAGGCTAGCTAACTGAGTAATATGTGTTATAGTGTCAAAATAAAAGTAACAGAAAAAAGAAATACATATGAATGAACCTGGCGTCGTCCATATTTCATGCTCTTTCCGACAACAAAGCATGTGAATACGACATACTCGTAATTACCACTTCAGAAGTGGAAAGTAGAATAATTCCCATAGCACATGAAGGCACCATAATTCTTTCTTCAGTCTATAAATCAGACTCGCTGTTAGTCAACAGTTTTTGAACATCCTTTTGGTTAAACTTGGCTACAATCCTCTAGAATTAGAAAATCTAAGTAAGAACTGACTATAGGTGAACTGAGAAATGTTTTCTCTTGTTGACTTCTTGTTTTTATTTTATTGGGGGAAAAAAAAGGCTGATCTGGATCACAAATTAGGTATTGTTAGCACACAAGATATTCTTTTGCAACGCATGTGACACTAACACTGTCTAATATCAACTGCGAGATACTTTTGCACTTTTACAGAAACGGCTTTATTAAATAAGAGCACTCAACTTTAATAAAGCGTTAATTCACATTAGAGTCTCATTACAATCAGTGAACAAGTCCTTAAATACTAATATTTAGGGATTTGATGGAACATTTTTGTTTAATTTTTCCCCTCTTGTTTAACAGCTATTAGTGCGTAAACTGTAATAAAAACAAACAAAAAAAATCTCCATGGTTTTAACAAACTTTTGACATGCAGTATAAATTCAATTTACTTACTTTCTTTACTTTACATCTTTTAGTAAAGTTGTGTGTAAATGATTTCGTGGGTCAAACTGAACTAAAATTTCACGCCAAATTCACAAAAGAATTTTGTTGTTGTATGTTGATGAACGCCAATGAACCATAAATTACCAAACGCATTCATGCTGCGTTCGACTCGAGGTTGCAACTTGTAATTCCCAACCTCCAACCAGTAAAAGCCAAAGGAAACACCCCCTCAACTACTCGTCAACTCGGAATAGTCTTCTCAACTGTGAGTTCCTCCCCTGTTTACAGAGTGACATCAAATCAACATGGCCGCTCACAGTATCAACAGTAAACAAAGCAGCACTTCTTAACTTTAAATGAGTTACACTGTACTGTTTTAGCTTTAAATCAATCAACATACAGACACTGACTGTACAGTTCTGAGGAAGAAACTATACATAGCTTTTGCTAGCTTGTTGCTAACAAAAGATGAACATTGAGGCGTGGGGAAAAAAAAAATCGCTGAGGTCAAAAATGATGTCATTCCAACCTGCGAATTACCACTTACGAGGAAAATCAAATGCATCATCACAGCACAGCTGTTTAATTATTAACCACACCCACAAAACTCCATAAAAGCTCACAGAGAGCTGAAAACGACAAAATGGCGACAATTCAATTCAATTTTATTTGTATAGCACTTTCAACAATGGACGTTTACAGAAAATAAATACATTCAAATTAAATCAAAATAAATTGTAAATGTGTGAATTTATCCGTATGACAATAATGAAAGCATGTGTTGAAAGTGCAGCGTGCGCTAAATCTTCCAGTAATGCAGCTCAGCCATTGCAGCGCTTCAGCTTCCATAGACACACGTAAACACCGCCTTCTTTTATTCTGTTCTTCTAAAGGAATGGCTAGTTTTTTTGTCTTAATTTGTGGATTTCTTTTTGAAATCGCCTTCTGTCAAATCATTAATATAAAACAAATGAGTTTCATTAAATTGGTGTGTAATTGAGATAAATAAGTGATTTAAACTCGACAGCATAATCCGTATTTAAAATCTCAGAATCTCATCCACAATTATAAGATTTGAAGCCAATTAATTCTCCTTATATGGAAATTTGCACAAACTCCAGAGCAAAACGTAGGATACAAATGTTTTTCAAGATAATTGGATTTTTGTGACTAAGCAAATTTTTGTGTAAATGCACCTACGAACAATTTACGCATAAATTTGTTCGTATCCAGCATGATTAATGGTCCCAATGTCAGTAAAGAACTGTATGTGCCATGTGTTATTACATGCATACAGTATGTAACAAGTGGCATAAATTCAACAGGAAATCCCATTAAATCATTAATTGCAGTTGTTTTTCTGACAGTTTAATGATTGTGACAGGTTTATACTCTGACATACTGCACACGTTATCCTGAGTTAGATATTTATCATGCTAACTGAGGTTGATTAGACGCTTACTAGCATGAGTTCAGATCTAACAAAGCACCTTCTAATGCATTCAGCCCTTCACTGTCTTTTTTTTTCCCAGTGGCCTCACTCTCAGATTAAAAATGGTGGTTTATGGAGTTATATATAGTTATAAAAAACTTAATTGATGAATCAATAAGTAAAAAAATGTGGCTTTTTTCATGTGTTATATTATTTCAAATCAGATATATTCTCAAACTTTATCAGCACACGCTCTAGCCTCTTCGATCATGCTCTTCGGAATATTTTTGTACTCTATTTTTGCCGTGAAACTCACTAAACTCATTAAACTCATCAGCATCGCAGAAGGAGACACGCCAAGGTTACCTTCGACTGTAGCTTTATGCTCATATACAAATATATATATATATATATAAAACAATAAGCATTTGTGAAGCGGTTCAGTGACGCATCACTGCAACCCAAACGCTGCATCTTTGCATTCTCTGTTTCTGAATAAATGTGTGTACATACAATATAAAAATAGCTAGAGCATGATATGCTGATGAAATGAAATGAGATCATGATGAGTTCAGACTGTATTGTACGCATCCTTTGGTACATGGGTGGTTGGTTTTGCTTTAAATTCATTCATAAATCTGATTTACAAAAAGCCTTAATCATGTGGGTGTGAGATGAGGAATACACTCTCCAATCATTATTCCAAAAATTGCAAAATTGTGTTTTTTGTGTCTAAATGAATGTCAAACTGTAGTTCAAAATAAATGTAAGATTCATTAAAATGCCTTTGTGGTTAAGGCTCAAGTTCAAATCCTGTAAGCACTGATAAAGACTATCTTGGTCTTTATTTTGTGGGGATTTTTTTTTTTTTTTTTTTTTTTGCTGTTTTTTTTTAAAGGTGCAGTTTGTAATGTTTTAAAAAAATGTGTCTAGACCTGTAATAATCATACGCCTTTAGAGGGAACTTTAGTCAAAATGTAATTCACAATAATACTTTTTAAAAATTTATTTCTTTTCATTTTTTAAGGCTAGTGGTTTCATTGTTCTGGCCCTGAAATTTGCTCCAAACAAGTACTGCTCAGCCCTGCCCCCTTTTTTCCTTAAAAGGCAACTTGCATGGCATTTTGACTTACAACATTGTTATTCAACATAGCTGCCTATTTTTTAAAATAATAATAATAATAATAATAATAATAATAATAATAATAATAATAATGATAATCATTTTTCATTTTTCTGTCCCTGAAATTAGCTTCAAACCAGTACTGCTCAGCCCCGCCCCTTTTTCCTTAAAAGGCAACTCACATGCCATAAGTGGTCGGTTATGTTTTTATTGCGAGTGCAGTTCACCACACAAGCAGCAGAGGGCTCTGAATATTACACACTGCTCCTTTAAATGATAAATATGAATTCTTTCTTTAGTAAGACCACCCCGTTAAATAAATGTCTGTGGTGGAGATTTTTGTTGTTCAGTATCATGATCCTTACATTTTAATATATTTTACTGCAAAGCAATAGAAAATGTCACGTCACATTTATGTACCGTTATGAGTGAATACATCTAATCATTTGCAAAAAGTATGTGTATGAGTGAAAAATGATTTTTTTTTTCTAGGAATATCTAGTCCTCCTCATCTGTCTTGTCATGGCCAAATGTTTCCACTCACATTGTAGGGCGTATATATTTTTGTCACTTTTGTGAATAAATTTGTGCAGGAAAGGTTCCCTGATGGACCATGCTGTGTTGGGTTGCATGGAAATTTTGCTTATTTGAACAGCTGTTGGAGTTTTTGTGTGTGAGTGTGTGTGTGTGTGTGTGTGTGTGTGTGAGTCAGATCTGGCCGGATAAGTCAAATACAGATGTTCAGTCTGCTTGTCTGTCTCTTTACTCTTGATAAAACAGTGAAAAAGTGAAAATCAGGACCCACAAGAGCTCGGCTCATAACTCCGCTCGCTTTGCTGGAGTCAGGGTTTTATGTTATTCTGATTTTCTTTGGTGTTCATTTTCCTGTCAGCCATGCAGGGATGTAATCAGCATTTCTTTCTTTCTTTTTTTCTTTTTCAGACTGAGTGTAAAATATTGGATCGTAGCTCTAAATAAACAGTGTCAGTGAAAGCAGAAGAGCCACATTACTGATTATGATTCATACTTTTTGGACTGATTGAGATTATCCAGACCATGTTCATGTGTTTCATTTATATTTCCTCCTTTTTGTTTATAAACATGTCTTTGTGTTGTTATACACAGCGAATGTAACATGAAAGCTCCAGACACTGAGATGCCAATCAGAAAATTTGTTTGTGTGTGTGCGTGTGTGTGTGTGT
>CM040465.1:23261319-23287790 GCA_022758105.1 Pangasianodon gigas
ACTGAGACACTGAAACACTGAAACATTGCAACACTGAAACAATGAGACACTGAGACACTGAAACACTGAGACAATGTCCTGCCCTCTTTACCTGTCACGCACCATCAGCCTGACCAGGTCAAAACAGTCTTGAGGAATCCAGCATTACCGGCCAAGTGCAACCCTACGCCAGGGATATGATATCTTGTGGAAAAACAGAGATAAGCGTTTGCACACAGAACTGGGTCCAGGAGAGAGCCTTTGATCAATAGCCAGATGGGAATTTGGAAGGGGTGTGTCCCAGAAACACAAGATTCCTGTAGCAAAGAAGGAGAATAGAACTGATTTAACTTTCAGCGTAACTTTTGATTTAGGATCAGTTTTCCACTGTGGTGTAGTAAACCAAAACTTTCAAAACAACATATGTGACTTGTACAGATTCCAGATTGTTCTGGATGTTTATTTGATTAAAAGGGAAAGATAATCCAGGATTAATAACTGGACAGTAACCATTACTAAGTGACTTTTAGCATTAATAAATATCCATGCTGAATTTCTTACCTAGTTACAAAGACAACAGAGGAAGGACATGTGGGTGGAGCTAGAAACAGTGTAGTCCCCTGATTGGACATTACAGCGCTGTAGGCTTCTGAGATCATGTGTAATATACCATCATCCTGTTGTGCTTTCTAACTGTCACTGATTGACAATAGTCGGATGAAGGGGTGTCATAGTTGATAGCATTAGTGTTTAGTCTGTATTTTCTTAATTAACTAACCATTAACAAAACTGAAGTTGGGACTAAAACTAAATCTAATTAGCTGTAATTAGCTGTAACTTGTTCATATTTTGTGAGAGAAGACTTGATCGTTTGCAGTGTAATTCAAATGTCTCTTCCTCTTCCTGTGAAAATACCACTAGGAGAACAGCAGCGTGTTGCATGCCACAACTGACAATACAAAACCATCTCCCAAGTTGTTTGCTTGCAATTACACATTTACACCAGAGAGGTCTCCAAAATCTCTACTCTCAAAAGTTACATACTGCTGCTTTAAACAGGGCTTTACTGATATGACTGTTTAGGAAGCAGCATTAACAGGAATATACATAAAACCACAAGCCACATATGTGTATATAAGAACTTAGTTTATATCATAAGTGTTAATGAAACATACACTTTTTTGCGACTTCTGAGATTTTTCTGAGAGCAGTCTAAAGTTTCACCTTATAACCAAAAGATCATGATTTAAAATTCCAATTTTAAATACTCTATTAGGCCAAAAGTGTGAACACCAGATGATCACATTCATATGTGCTGGTTGAAAATCCCCATTCCAAATTTGGCCAGATTTAGCGTATGTTATGATTGTAGACACTGCAATTTAAAATTTTAAACAGATCGTACTTTTAAATTTTATATTCTAAAAAGGTCATAACCAATTTTTTAATTTGATAGGAAATGATATAAATTTATTTTATGAATAAATCAATTTTTTATTTTATACTTTAAAGGCTATGATTTCAAATAAAAAAATGTTCATTTTAAGTAGATCACAACTTAAAATTTTATATAGATCACAGTTTTAAATGTTATGGGTTAAACAGAACGCAGTTTTACATTAAAGAGCACAAAAAACAAATCAATGTAAATAATAGGTGTCCCCCTAGTGTTTGTTCAAAATATCATCACAACCATATGATTGTGGTTTTCCTACATAACGTTCAGTGTCAGAGATGTTATTGCTGCTTTATCGGTGTGATTTTCACCAGTAACTGTGAGGAGCCTTAATATCAGCCGGCTGATGTATTGTTCAGCGCTGATGTTGAGAGAACTGTAGTAGAAATTCATCACTGATAAGGAGCAGGTTGGGGAGAGAAACACAGCGTCGTAAATCACAGCTGAAAATACTTCACTGTGTTGTTTTTACATTCAATCAGAAAAGATTAATCTGTCTGAAAGCTCAGCGCAGGACGTCAGGACGAGTCCTCACGCCATCTCCAGTGGTTCAGGTTCAGACAGGGCCGTGCTAGTATGCACTATCGTGCTCGTACACGCCTCGTTTCAGGCATCTCTGCACAGAGTACACACTAGTTTATTGAGCTGCACCGCCGTGACTTTGCCCTGGTGATAAATATGGGTGCTAAAGTACTCCTGGTGCTGCGATATTTAATCCTGATGGAAGCAGATAACCTGGCAGCTGGCTCCGTTCTCCAAAACATATCGACTGCTGCTGGCTGCGGTGACATCATTGTTGGACATCTGGGAAAAACCTCCTGCTGAGAGATTTTGCTTAGCACACTACGTGGGCTGATAAAAAACAAGCTCCAGTTTTGGCTCGGGGTGGGGGGAGGGGTCTTAGGGTCACGGACTGTAAATCTACACGTGATGTTGGGTTTCTGCTGCGTTTGACTAAAGCTCATAACTCGGAATTTCCGACCTCGAACTAGGAAAAACAAAGAAAACACCCCGTTGACTCGGAATTCCTACTCGGAAAGACGGTCTCCTCAACCCTGAGGTCAGTATACGTGACGTCAAATCAACATAAGCATAAACATTAACATAAGAGTCAGTAGGAGGATCTCGTCTGCTTTTAATTTTAATCAAAATCGTATTGTATTGGATTAAATTGTATCGTCAAATATCAAGTTGTTGCCTTAAAAATCTAAATTGTATTATAGCAGTTTCAGTGGTTTTGTCAAATATCAAGTTGTTGCCTTATGAATCGAAATCAAAATCGTATCGTAGCAGATTCAGTAATATCTTTATCAAATACCAAAACGTTGTTATAAGAATTGAAATTGTATCGAATCATATCATATCGTATCGTAGCTGACTTGAGAAAGAAGCCTGAGGTTTACACCCCTAATAATAATAATCATGTTTCTGAGTTTAGAGAAAAGTAACGTTTCTTCACCAGCATGTTTTCCAGTTTGTGATGTCACCGTGAGCTAGGGGCGTCGCTTATTTAACAGGCTTTCAAAACTCATCATTATTCTCAAACAATAATCATGGTATTTTTTTCAGGATGCAGGTCATGGCAGAAGGTTCATTGGTAGAAATGCAGAGGGGCCGTTTTAGCCATAGCAGTTATGATTTTTGACTCGTTGCTATGGCGATATGGGAGACACGTTTCTGCTTTTTCAGGATTATTAAGTATCACTCGATCTGAACTTTTGCCTCGCTGTTTTTTTAACTATTAGCACATATTGGCACAAATCTGGGAGAAAAAAAAAGCTTTCACGCTAGAATAATCTTGTTAGCGATATTGGTGGCTCTGTAAACGTGAAACCGGAAGAAAATTGTAAAATGAGAACAAGAGAAAAACTTTGGATTGCAGAAGGCTAGAGTTCACGACAGATATTTATATAGTTTTTTTATTCAAATGAAAAAGGAAAACACTAACCAGACAACACGGCTCATAGCCAAAGACCTGCTGTCATTTTATGTCAAGGCTTTTGTCAAGACACTCAATATTTCTTCATCGAAAACGAAGTAAAACCTGCTGGAGAACAATAAAAAATAATAAAACCTGAATAAAAACCAGCCTTAGAGCGGTGTGAAGTTCTCTCTGAGGAACCTCTACGACTGCAGGTGAAGCGGTTTTCCAACAAGTAATGTTTAAAGTGAAATAAATCAGATATAAAATGTTTTTAGGTTGCTTGGCTAAACTTCTGAACAGCGTCGACTTTCAGCATTGACAATTTTACGTATAAGACATCGATCCAAACTTCACTCAGGTAAATCTCAACTTAGCTCTCATTTTGATCAAAATTATGATCAAACCTAAGAGATCATTCCAGTGGAATTCTGATTTTCCATCATTGTCTTGTTTATTCATGTGTCTGATGCAACGCAGAAGTGATTTAGTTTAAAAACTAACTAAAAACACATTTTTAAACCTTGAGTAGTTTTATTTTGCCTGGTAGCTTTGTGACTCAATTACATAGATTGTGTTTGTGTGTTTGTGAGCAGTCAGGGCCTAAGGATAGCGTGTGTGTGTGTATGTGTGTGTGTGTGTGTGTGTGTGTGTGTGTGTAAGTAACACCCAGCTGTGAACAGCTGCTGCTTCTCTTCCTTGCTGAATTCCTAATCAGCCCCAGGCCTCGCCTGTTTAAGCGTCAGAGCTACAGATCAATGGCTGGTCCAATCACGTGAAACCGGTAACCAATACGTTTTGTATGTCCTGTTAGATGGCAGATGTTACTACAGATTTGTAAATGAATGTTCTAATTAAATATAACAAAATAAAACAAATCAAGCGATATTATTTATAAGTGTTTAATCTTAAGAGGTTGCCTGCTTTTGGCTCTTTTTGATACGTATGCTTAACAATCAATAAACATTGCTTCTGTTTCAAATATGTAAGGTGATTGTATAAAAAACAAAATGGAATTTCAAAAATTTATGGAATAAAAATTTCAACACACAAAATCCTAAACCTCTGAGGAGTGCTTGTTTGTAATCTAAAAAAAAAAAAGACCCAAAAACAAAAACGTATTTTATTCACTGTTGACCTGCTACAAGCGTGTGTGCAATCGCTTTCTGCAACAAGACGCAGTTTAAATTCTCTACGCCAAATAATTTGTTAATTATTGATCAATATGTAATTCGGGGTTATCCAACTGGCCCTCTGATCAGGTTTGATTACTAATACATTAAAAAATTTTAAAGAAACATTATCTGCATAAATATCTGCCATTTTTTGCCACAAAAAACCCAAATCCTCTAAACCTTTAATCGGACAGCTGAGGTCACCTGCGTTGCTTTCAGCAGATACGTGATCGATGACGTCGTAGACATCTAGCTAAACATATAACTAGTGACCATAGCTGACTTTTACAGTACTTTGTATTTCATTTTAAAACAGTGAATCCTGGCTACCTAGATAACAAAATGCCGTTCTCAACACTTAAAAGAAAAACGGATAACACATTATTTTCATCACTTTTGATTTGATTAGTTTTTGCAACATTGTGAAATAAAAGTACTTAAAATTTATAAAGTGTTAGTCACCTTTTGAGAATTTGGCCCTCAGAGAAATGTAGTTGAATATCCATGATGTAAATTATTGTGCATTAGTGAGCAATATGTAAGTTCTTGTACATATACAGTACAGTGTGCCACAGTTCAGTACGGAATAGTTTCGAACCTGCATCCAAAACTATCTGTACCCTGTTTCGGTACCTGTGTCTGTTTTTCATTGCCTGTGAAAGTAGATGTTTTTTCTGAACACTGGTGAGTGGAGACTCATGTTTGTCATGATTAGTGGATTAATCAAGTATTCATTTTTGACTATATGAATAGAGAGCTAGTAAACATGAAACATGGCGAGGTTGTTGGCCTGAAGAAATAGAAGAAGCAAGAAACCCAAACAAACCCAAGGTGTAGGGATCGATATCAATCCAATACTCATTAAAATGCTCTGATAACAGCATCCGATACCACGTCAAGCCAACAAAACAACGTTCCTCCAGGACCACGGTTCTACATAAAACAACACAGAACTACAAGAGACTACACATTTTTACATAAAGTGCATGTGTAAACAGCACAAGACAGTACAATGACTACCAAAACAGGACAATAGGGACAGTAAGATACAGTGTAGTGCTGATTAGTACACAGTTCTAGTAAGAAAGTGAATCATATATAACAGTAAGAAAGTGAATCAGATATGACAGTAGTGCAAAAGATATTTTCAACAATATAATAAGTTGCTGTAAAAGTTAACATAACATACCATGACATAGTATTCAGCAGATAAGCTTATACTATATATGGACATAGCAGTTATTGGGGTAGCAGCCAGTTACAGAATATAAGCAGTGACAAAACACGTGATACTATGTGACAAAGTAGACTGAAAATATCAAGAGGAGGAGCTACAGCATGCATGAAACCTGATGGGGTTTAAACAGTATCTTTAACAGAGAACCTGAGGACAGCCGACCTGAGCGCACAGAGCAACATCAGCGAGCGTTGTCCATAACAATGAGCACAAGAGAGAGAGCAGTTCACTTCAGCGAGCACTGAGAACTCAGACACTCATGCTTCCTTTCGCCTCACCTGCCAGCGTCAACACTTTGCTCACGGGTCAAAGTGAAATTCACAAAAGAGCTACATTACATGACGCACTTTATTGCTTAGTACTAACTACGCTACTTATTTCAGAATCGAGACGTTCTAGGAGACATGTGCTCGTATTACTACTTGGTCTGAAAACCAAAATGATATTGATGCAGCCCTAGAAGAGTGCCAATACTTTCGTCTTATTGAAAACAGCCTTAAAATACAAAAGTAGTAGGAGTATAGTGTATTATCTTTATATATTGTACCCTAGGTTGTGAGCAAACACAGTGAATAGCTGCCAGCACACACACAGAGCCGGAGGGTAACATTTCCTTCTGATCTATGTTCATATGAGGTTGTGTGTGTGTGTGTGTGTGTGTGTGTGTGTGTGTTGGCTCTGAGCTGTTTATGTTAAGTCCAGGTGAACTCCAGAGTTGTGAGTCATTGTCTGTGTCCTGCTTAGCTCAGCATGAACATCAGGAATTTATCGTGGTTAGTTAGCTGGACATTCACACACACACACAAATATATATCTAGGAACAAAGCACATAAAACACTTTGGGGTGTGCTGTTATAGGAAAATAATCAGTGCCAGGGAGGTGTGATGATATGGTGGAGTTACTGTTATCACCGCACAGCTGATTATTTTTCTATCATCACATAACATCACGTTCTGACATGTTTTATTCCTCTTATACCACAGCAACTTTCCAATGATTACAATTTTTACTTCATTAACAAACATGTTGTAATTTTTATCCGTTTATCGTTATATTTAATGTCATTGGAGTTAGTTAGTTTGTGTTCTTACGTACGCTATAGCAGCTATAAACAGTCGTTCCTTCACCATCCTCTCACAAAAAAACCGTAAACTCCTCTGTCCTGAAGATGTCGGAAAAGTTACAGCTTTACCTCTGACTGTTACAAAGCGCTAACACTGGAGACTCCTTCCATAACTTGATCAATAATGACCAATCGCAATCCAGACTTCAACAGCGCTGTGGTTTAAACAGGTTATATTTAGTACAATAATACCTTTCAGTTGTGATGACTTTCTTCTCCTCTCTCCTGCTGTCTGTCTGCTTTCTTATTTTCCTATTTGTCCACGTGCCTTCTTCATCCACCGTTCTTTTTTCCCCCAAATTCTTTCTTTATTGAAAACAAGTACCAGGTGTGTGTTGTGTGTGCTGGTCATGCAGGTGTACACCTAAACGCCAGGTATTTAAAGCCCTTAGGCATCTCTTTCTGTGCTCATCTCTCCTTCCTTATTCACTTTTTTTGGTTTCAGGTTCCACTTCACTGCAGAGCGTTTTATTGAAAATTCCTTTCCGCGGTGCATACCCGCGATTCCACAACACACACATGCGCACACACACACACACACACACACACACCTCTTTTCTCCTTATAACTCTTTTTGTGATTCTTTTTTTTTTTTTTTTTTTTTTTTTTTTTTTTTTTTTTTTTTTTTTTTTTTTTTTTACATTCCACTGATTTTAAACAAAAAACCCAACACACCCTTTTAAGAATTAGCCATAATTGAGCCATAAGTGTGTGTGTGTGTGTGTGTGTGATATCAATATCATGATAAATTATGAAAAAATACACTTTTTTGACATTTTTTTGGTAAAAATATAAAAACTTTACAACATGCTACAAACTTTACATGCTACAAAACTTTACAAATTTACAAAATGCTACAAAACCTTACAACTTTAAAACATACTACAAAATTTTACAATTGTACAGCATACTACAAAACTTTTCAACATACTACAAACCTTTACAACTAGACAGCATACAACAAAACTTTTAAACATATTACAAAACTTTACAACACTACAGCATACAACAAAACCTTTCAACATACCACAATACTACAAAACTTTTTAACATACTACAGAACTTTACAACCATATAGCATTCTACAAAACTTTTAAACATACTACAAAGTTGTAAAGTTTTGTAGTAGTTTATTTTACTATCTGCTATACAACATATGTACCGTGTTGTAAAGTTTTGTAATATGTTGTAAAGTTGTAATTGCAGAAATGTCTTTAAGTATCATGATACAATATTCCTTTCATGTTCAGCCTTACCGTAGGAAACGTGTGAACATTTGTTAGGTAACTTATTTTTAACTGGGTGTTTCCCGCAGTCGAGGCCTGAAGCTATGGGGTTGACTTGCATGAATATACTCTCTCTCTCTCACACACACACACACACACACACACCAAATATCCATCCTCCTGCAGAGAGTGCACCTCAGACCCGAAGATACTTCACGTGCCACAAAGAAGCCGTTGTGCTCTCGAGCGCAGATCGGATTGGTAGTATGTGCCAGAGCTGAAAACTTTTCACACACACACACACACGTCTCACATTCCTGCACCAAAACTGAAAGAGAGCGAGCAGATCGAATGGATTATGGTGTTTATTGAAGAGACCAGAACATATGAGGTGTATTGTGTTGTGTTTAGATGATATCACCGAGCTCATTGTGCTCGAGTTCAAGGGTCGAGTGAAGCTTTGAAGTTAAGCCTGTGAGCTACGCAGGAGATATATCACTGTGGGATTAACACACACATACTCTCTGTGTGTTTGTGTGTGTGGTGAAATCTTTGTTGCGTTCAGGAGAGCCTCAGAGAGCCGTCCTCGGCAGCTGTGGTTCAGTCTCGACCAGGAGTAGACCTGTGAGAATTGAGACGAGGTTTTCATCTATTTTCATCTGGACCTGTGTCTCATGATCTATACAAACCCACAGGCAGTTAAACACACACACACACAATGTAGGATTCAAACCCATTGTTCAGTGTCTGCTGTCTTTGTCTTACACGCCCTTGACTCGAATATTAATCTTTATAACCCTGAACCACAAGGTGTGAAGTGTTTTAAGAGCTCTGTTGTTATTTTGACTCAATAACTTGCTATTTCAAGATATTATCTTGCTATTATGACTTAGTAGCTTGTTCTTATGATTGACTACCTTATTATTTCAAGATATCTCCTTATTATGACTTAGCAACTCTTTATTTCGATTTACTAACTCATTATTTCAAGGTATTATTACCATTCCATTCCAATATAATTGCTATGATAGCTTTAGGACTGCAATTGCCGTGAAGTTTTGCTCTCAAGTCTCCATCAGTGAACAGTTGATAACTTCAACAAAACAGACTTCATGTGAAAACTATAATGAATTTCCTGGTTACACAACTGCACTATTTGTCCATGTAGTACACAGTTTATAGAAGGGAATTATTTATAATCGCACTATCCGGTGTCACCCAGATGAGGATGGGTTCCCTTTTGAGTCTGGTTCCTCTCAACGTTTCTTCCTCATGTCGTCTCAGGGAGTTTTTCCTCACCACCATCACCTCTGACTTGCTCATTAGGAATAAATTTATACATGTAAAATTTATATCTGGAATTTATATATCTCTGTAAAGGTGCTTTGTGACAATATCCATTGTTAAAAGAATTGAAAAATTGAATTGAATTGCGACTTATTGACTCGTTTTTACAACTCACTAACTCATTATTATGACTTACCAACTCATTATTTCAACATGTCTCATTATTAAGGCTTAAGGCCCAATCCCAATTCTATTTTATACCCCTACCCCTTCACCTACCCCTTCCCCTTGTCCCTTGAAACAGAGTGTCAAGGGGTAGGGGTGAAAATATTCCCCTAAGAATTGGGACACCACTACTATACCGTTACACGTCATCATACGTCATCTAGGTCTTAATTCTCTCTCTCGAATTGGCAATATTTGAGAAAAAAGTTCAGCGATTTCTAATTATTGGGGGGACTAGCCCCCCTCAATGTCTTTGGTGGTTACAGCCCTGATCAGACATAAAAATATGTTGTGGCACTATCGTGCAGTCTGTAATGATATGACGTTAGCAAGCTTTAGCGATTTTTTGCAAACATTTCTTTGAATAACATCACCGTAAATATGAACACACGATTGAATGTAACATAAAACAAATGATTTATGTTCATTAAAATCTTTATTAACGTCAATAATGCTTACATTTGTGGGTCTTTTTGTTCGCTCGGGCAGCCATGTTGCCGCTGTAGCCGGTTTACGCTGAGATAATTCATACCCCTTCGTTTGAAGTGTGGTCCCGAAAAATCTTTGTTTGAAGGACTATCTGGCCCTTCCCCTTACCCCTACCCCTCCAACCAAAAGAGAATCAAGACACCCCTTCACGTGAACGCGCGAAACGGAGGGGTAGGGGAAAGGGGAAGGGCTAAGGGGTAGAAATGGGATTGGGCCTTAGTGACTCATTATTATGACTTACTAATCTATTATTTCATCATATTATCGCTATATATCTCATTATTACAACTTAGTAACTTCTTATTATGAATTAATAATTGTATTCTTTGTTTCAAGAGATTCTCATTCTTAAGACTAAGTAACTCTTTCTTTCAAGATATCGCATTATTACAGCTTAGTAACTTGTTATTTAGACCTACAGACTCATTATTTGGAGTTAATATCTTGTAATTGCAACAACTCATTATTACAACTTACTAATTCATTATTATGACTTTCTAACTTATTATTTCAAGATGTTTCGTTGTTACGACTGACTAACTCATTATTATGAATTACTAACTTGTTATTAAGGCTTACTATCATTATTTCAAGATATCTCATTATTATGAGTTAGTAACTGAGTAATAACAAGTTAACAAGTTATACAAAACAAGTTAGTAAGTTGAAATAGCGAGATAATATCTTGAAATAGCGAGTTACTATGTCAAAAAAAAATATATATAGAAATAATGAGATACTGTAGAGTCAAAATAATAAAAAAAATTCACACCTTGCAGTTAAGGACTTCATATATTACCCAGAATGCCATTTGACTACCTGCTGATCGTGGTGCTGATGGGATTTAACCCTCGCTTCATAACCCTCGCTACCTAAAGAGAACGATGCAGCGGCGCTTTACTGATTACATTAATCAACTCATTTATGACGTTTAGACATTCCTCACTGGTTACTGCTGCTTTTTATTTTTACATGATGTTTCTGTTTTGGATCACACACACACACACACACACAAACACACACACACCTCCAAGGCAGAGCAATTCGGTTAGAACCCATATATAGCAAAAAGCTGGATTGATGTTACTTTCGAGCTCTTTGCCAGGATTAGAGCTCATGTTTGGCGCAGCGGAATTACCCAGGCATGCGAATACATGCTCACACACAAACACACACACACAGAAAGAGAGAGAGAGCAGGGCAATACACAAGCAGAGTACACAACTGAGGGGGTGATATGGTGAGACATCACTGTGTGTGTGTGTTTAAAAGAGAGACATACTATCATAACACTCTCATCCTGTCCTCATATTCGTGTCTCTCTCAGCGTTTAGGTAATCTCCTCTATTTGTTGTTTCTATCACTTGGACTGTTGAAGTCCTGCAGATGTTCGTCTGAGGGACCGTTTACACAACAACGTTTTCAGCCAAAAACGGGAAACTTTTTATGCGTTTTGCCTGTTCGTTTACACGACAACAGCGTTTTGGGGACTGAAAACGCATATTTTTGAAAACGGGTTTCAAAGTGCAAGTTTTTGAAAACGCCGCCGTTATCGTCTCCATGTAAACACCCAATACGGGAATCTTTGAAAACGGTGACGTCATGCGCGTGCGTAATACGTGTTAGGTATGTAGACATGCGCAGTACGTGTCTATTGTAAAGGCAAGCGCGAACAAACATACACAACAATGG
Organism: Pangasianodon gigas; assembly: GCA_022758105.1. Classification (NCBI taxonomy): domain Eukaryota; kingdom Metazoa; phylum Chordata; class Actinopteri; order Siluriformes; family Pangasiidae; genus Pangasianodon; species Pangasianodon gigas. Next base: position 23,273,131 of record CM040465.1, read on the forward strand.
CGGAGTACATGGTAGTGTTGTTTGCTAACGCTTCTTCAGCAAAGTGTGGATTTACTTCACCAATATTACAACCAACTAACAGGGTGACAGTGCCAACTACTGGCCTGGCATACGTAATACAGCGTTTTTGGCCGTTATCGCGGATATGTGTAAACGCGAATCGTTTTGAAAACGTTGTCATGTATACGTGAAACTTTTTGAAAACGCAAGAGAAAAACTTTTCCGTTTTTGACTACATCGTTGTCGTGTAAACGTAGCCTTACACAGTGTGATGGCTCACACTTTTTTCTTCTTCTTCTTCTTCTTCTTCTTCTTCACTCTCCCTCTCTGTCTGTCTGTATCTGACTCATGTTTTGCTGAAGGCTGAGGTATCTTTGCTTTACAGTAAGTGCATCAGCACTGAAGGTCATGTCAGATGAATAGTTTAGATATTGGGGTCACTGTACAGATGGTCTGCAAGCAGAGGAAAGTTGACAGCTGGAGTGACTCCTACGTCTTGATCTTGCTTTCTTCTCTCCTCAGCCTCCCACGACTCACTGTACAAGCTTATGCTTAAACACTGACGTCGTCCAAGAACGTTGGATCAGATTCGCATTAGGTCATGATGTCTGTTTTCCGCCTCACTTCGCTGGCTAGTCAGTTCAGTTAAATTCGTTTTTATTTGTACATCGCTTTTAACACTGGACATCATCACAAAGCAGCTTTACAGAAATCCAGATGTTGAGTTAGATCCCTTAATAGGCTTGTGCAATATAATATTATTATCGTTCCTAGGTGATAATACGTTGCAATGATATACAGTGATCTTTATCACAGATTATATTATATTACCAGACCTGACAATCTTTACGAATTTTGTGTAGGAGCTCCACAATTTAACATCGGAGTACATGATTATGCCAAAAAAAGTAGTCTTTTTTTCTCTCCAATAAAACAGCAGATGAGAGAATCAACATGTAAATCTGGAATGATCTGCGTATGTGTTTTGAACTCTCCGATGTTAACCGACACTTCCTGGAAGCCCCGCCCACTTCCGCCAATCTCACATGATCTCGACTTGCGTGGAGATGCTCGCTGTCTGTCACGGTAAATGAAGAATATTTTGAGTTCATTCATATGAAATAACATCTATTAGTGTATGTTCCACTTAGCTAACATCAGCCGAGTGTATATTTAACATCACTTAACTATATTTATTATGGATGACACCAAAATTGGTCAAAACTGCTCTTTCGATTTTTGGCTGAAAGAGGGAAAAAAATTGGCTGATTTTGCCCCAAAAGGTTAAACTCGCCTACAACGAAGTGCCAGATCTAACACTTTACACAAAATGTTAATGATGATGATAAATAGAAAGTGATTGAATACGCTGGTTTTTTTTTTTTTTTTTTGCTTTTATGCTTGGGGGTGGGATCTCAGCACTCTCCTGTGAATAGCATCAACAGAGAAAATGTCAGCCATGTGGACATTCAGCAATCTGTTTGTAAAAAAAAAATTGACGTGTGACGAAATGTGACGAAATGTGACGTTATGTATATTTTTGAAACTGCTTACTGCACATTACCCAACTGCACTGTCTGGAATATTATTACACTCTCCCGTGTAATATGTAGGTTTGAAAGTTAGGTAGGTCACGTATGCGGAAGAAAGGCAGATAGCACTTTCTGCCAAGTCTGAGAAAAAATATGCAAAAACAAAAACACATAGTATTTGGAAGCCAGGATGTGAAAAGGAAAACAAATATAAAATATAATCAGATTGTTTGTTTTATTGCAGCTCATTGCCAATGTTGAAATCTCTTTGAAATGATAAGAAATGAGGCGGGGCTTATTGCTCCATCAGTTAAATAAAGAGCTGTATCTGATCTAGGTTTGTTCTTAGAGCTGAAATGTTGCTGCCATTTACACCATCTGCAGTCGTTTATTTATTCAATGTGTTTAATTTAATGTGTCAGGACAAATTTTTTCACATGTGAAAACAAACTCGGGTAGTAAAGCGAGGCTGAGTCCAAAACACTCGTTCGTAAACACCACAACTTTATTATTGTTTCAGTAATCCCGCTTTCTCTCTGATAACGAACTTTACTATTTCCTCTGACTGAAATACAACATCCCACAAGTGTGCTGTTATAAGCATCCTTTGTGTGTGTGTGTGTGTGTGTGTGTGTGTTGGTTCAGAAAGTCTAGTTTTTCAACAGTACTGGTTTGCGAAATTTAGTTGCATTTAAAATCACTAAAAATAAACAGTAACACTTTCTATGAAGGCCATATATATGCATATATTCATTACCTGTTATAAGGCATTATTCACACTGTTATTATTATTGATGAAAAGGCATTACAGTTCATAGCAGTGTTTATAATGCATAAATTGTTAACAGAATGCATTATAAGCTCAGTATCAATACTGAAGAAATTCGTTAACATTTTCCGTGAAGGACATACAGCATGTGTAATGAATTACAAATACATTCGTAAGGTTATAATGCATTCATAAGCCTTGTTATATGCCTCGTTATAATTATTTATGAAAAGGCATTACAGTTTGTAGCATTGTTTTAAAATTGTTAAAAGAACGCATTACATATAGAGTAAGTGGTGCTTATAACACATTATATCACCGTTACATTTTCTCATAATGCGCTATGGCAAGTGTGGCAATGCGTTATGTGATATAACGTGTTATGAACACTACTTATAATGCATCATGTCAAGAATTCATAATGCATAATAAAGATAGCCATAAAGTATCCTGCATTTTCATAAATATTTATAGCAATGTGTATAATACCTTATGAATGCTTTATAACATGATATGTACGTGTTCATAGTTTATTGTAGGTATGACGTTCATAGAAAATGAAAAAAACAGACATTCTGCTGCCAGTTTATAAATGCTTGGTTTCTTTGGTGATGGTGTTATAACATGTTATGAGCAGTACTTATAATTCATCATGGTAACAATTCATAATGCATAATCAATATTGCTATAAAGTGTAATTATTTTCATAAATACATAAGGTATTATAACAGTGTGTATAATACAATAATTCACCAAAAGCTTGATTTTAATGATAGAGCATTTATTTTACAAGTTTATTAAATTTCCTGAATTAAATGATTCTTTCATCAAGAAATTTAAACGAATCGGAAACGCCCCTAATCCTATACTCATTTGCATACTGTAACATGATTGGCTCTTATATTTTATGACACAATAACACTTCTTCAACACACTCATATTTGCATAGATTTTTTTTTTAGTTGCTTTTGTTTCTTAAAATCATGTCAGGACAGTTTTTTTTATTTAAATGAATTCCTCCAAAAGAATTTAAGGATTAAGTATAAAATAATAACTCCCTCACGCACTCTGTGTTAGACTTTATTACTGCTAAAGTGGTGTTGAAGTATTGTGTATGAATTCTACATGAACTGGTCACCAGGTTCCTGCTGATTTTGTTGCGTAATACGAGGCTCTGCGAGAGGAAATGAAACGTCCTGCTGTAGGATCTGTGTTTGGGGTTTTGTTTCAGGGAAAAGGATGAGTGAGTGATTTAGGCTTCGTGACTCGGAGCTTATGAATGTTGTATGAGAGCAGATTGCCTCTTTAATTGTGCACTAACCCCCACTACAAACCCCCTCACCCTCTCTGTCTGCCCCTCTGGGGCTCCCAGCTGACTGGAGCCATAACACAGCACACAGGGCCATGGCTGCTGGCTAGCCAGATGGTGGTGGTGTGTGTGTGTGTGTGTGTGTGTGTGTGTGTGTGAATGGTTATCCTGCTGGGCCATCCTCATCGCTGTCCGTCTGACTGCTCTAACCAATCAAACACGACCAGATGGACATAGAAGAATATTAAAAAAGAACATGCAGATTCTTTAATCCCATGCAAATTTTTTTAAGATTGTATGTTCTACACTTAACTGCGCTTTTGGTCCAGTTGAGCAGAACCCTGGTGTGTTCTCCGCCTCGGTGAGGTTCTTTAGGAAGATCAGAACACAACAATAACAGTGATTGAGTGAGAGGTGATGTCAGTCCACTTCCATGTGAACACTAGTGAGAAAGTGATTCGACTCTGAATCGACTCGACTGCGGGAAGTGAATCGAACATGCCATGTGTTCTAGTGAAATTGATTTGACTCTGAATCGACTCGATTGCAGGAAGTGAATCAAACATGCCATGTGTTCTAGTGAAAGCGATTCGACTCTGAATCGACTCGACTGCAGGAATTGAATCAAACATGCCATGTGTTCTAGTGAAAGTGATTCGACTCTGAATCGACTCAACTGCAGGAAGTGAATCGAACATGCCATGTGTTCTAGTGAAAGTGATTTGACTCTGAATCGACTCGACTGCAGGAACTGAATCAAACATGCCATGTGTTCTAGTGAGAAATGTGTAATTGTTGCTGTGGTGAAGTTTTTTGTTAGGAGACATTTATTTAACATTTATGGAAGGAGTCTCCAGTGTCAGTGATTTGTAAGAGTCACCATATATATAAAACTTAATTAATTGTTAAAATTTTATTTATTTTAATTTTCTAAATATTGTGATATAATAGTTTTGTGATATCGCCCCACCCCTAGCCCAATATAGAGTAATTTATATTCAAATGCATTCACACACTAACTCTTAATGAATTCGAAGGAATTTTTAAAGCAGTTTGGCAGCCGTAATAATGAGGAGAGAGGAGAAAGAGAAGTAGATGGATGGATTGATGGTGAAAGGGATAAGAGGTAGAAAAAAAAGAGGAGGTGCTTGAAGACATGTGTAAAACAGCGTGAGAGGAAGCAGTACTTAAAACCATTCATTCCAGTTTCCATTCCGTCTGCCAGTTCAACCGTGTGTGTGTGTGTGTGTGTGTGTGTGTGTGTGTGTGTGTGTGTGTGTGACTCACTGCATGCACATGTTTTTAATGTACACTCTTCATTGATAAATTATCCAAACTGCTCATGTCGTGTATGTGAGATGAAGCTGTACAGAGAGAGAGGATTCAATGAGTCTTAAGCACGTAAGTCTTGTTGGAATGCTGAGCTGGTCTTCATCATCCATTCGTCGCTGTTACTCTGTGTGTGTGTGTGTGTGTGTGTGTGTGTGTTTGAGAAGAAAACGATCTCCAGTCCCGCCCCAGTCACACAGCAGCCGGTGTGTTACAGGAGAGAAGTGTGTCTCAGAGTGTTTCATTGTCCTCGCTTTCTCTCTTCCCTCCCTCCTTCCTTCCCTCCTTCCTTCCTTCCCGCCTTCCTTCCTTCCTTCCTGAGGGCTCGAGTGTTCTGGATAAGAGCCAGCACTCTGTACTAATGCTCTCCAGCTCTTTCAGAACTGTCCCGTCACATTCCTGATGTCAAATTCTGCGACTTCACCTCAGATCCTTCACCTGACCACGGCACTGAGACGACTAAAATGATCAGACTGAGATTATTTTCAGTTATTCATTTCAGTCACTGTGTTTGAAGGCTAATTTATCGTTGGCTGAAGATAAAGTCCTCTGATTAGCTGGAGTACTGTTTATAATTAGAGTAATAAAAAATGAGATCAATTAAATTAATATCGCAATTATCATCAGTAGTTTCAGTAACGGCAGTTATTCATTCTAACTATTCAATGTTTTATTCAGATTACGTTTACAGACGTGTCCAGGTAACAACGTCGCTAATTCAGCATCTAGCTTCATCCCAGTCACCAGTAAAAAAAAATGACTCTATCTCGAAAAGCGCCTTGATTTTACTGCGTTTCTTGTTGTTACGTTTTTTTGATGCAACATGATTTTTTTTTATTCCACAATGTGAATTATCTGGCTGTGCTGGGCGCTTACTGATATCAGAGTGAGAAGGGGGCGGAGTGCAGGAGAATGTCTATAAAATGATTGACAGGAGGCCCATGTAAACACAAACAAGTCTTCCGGACCGTAACACAGTTTTCCAACCAGGTTTCCTCAGCCGTGTAATACAGATGTGCTGAGGCCATGGCTTAAACATTATTATTTATCACGTTCTGCATAATTTCCATCTTAATTTTACTAGTGAGAAGTAAATAAAAATGCCGATTACACCTTTAAATGGTTACCTTGGTGTTTAGAAACCTATTAGCACAGTTCTTCTATTGGTTTCTATTTTTTAAGTCTGTTTTTCCATTTAAAACACAGACTTTCCAAGCTGGTGAAATGTGTTTATTCATAATGTCTAAACTTACATCAGAAATGTATTTTGTAAGGATTTTATTAATTCCTGACTGGGTATTTGAGGTTCAGTTCAAAAGTAGTAGTTCATAACAAACCTCTTATTGTTTTTATGACATCTCCATGACTCCATGGCTTCTCGCAGCATGAAGAGAAGCGCCTAAACATGTCAGCTCAAAATCGGCCTGAGCTTTTAAAACTAGATGATAAGTTACAGTGGCAGATGTTTTAACTGCTACCTCGCAAGTTCAGCAATAAATCAACAAGGAGGACACCCCATGCTTCTGTAGGTGTATCTGAAGAAAGCGAACAGTCCACAGGAAGAAAAAAAAAACCGAGAACCTGTGACTTGAACACTTGTGAATACAAGGATTAGGATTTGATATTTTCACAGTACAAAAGCCTAGTCTATAAATATCACAGTTTCATGGTATTAATCAACCAATTAAAAAACACACAAGCCAGTGGTGAAGATTAAAGGGAAAAAATTATGATGAAATTCTTGTACATACGAAAAACAAAAGAACAAAAAGATCAATTGTTCATCTTTCCTCGAAATATATTTTTGAGAACGATTTTTTTCATGAAATTATTATGTAAATTATTATTAGAGGTGGCACTGATCCGATACCCATGATCAGTTTTGGACAAATACCAGAAAAAATAGTGGATCGAAAATCAGAGAAACATATCGAATATCGGATCCTGTAACAAATAGCAAAGATTGGAATTGGATATGAAAAAGAAATGTATATTTTTGGGAACTGGACATATTAACATATAAAGAGCCTGGTTTGATTTTATTATATTTATTATATTGTTGGGATTTGTTTGTGTGAAAGAGTTTAACTAGAAAGTGTTTGAGTTAAAAACACACACACACACACATTTAAAGCTTAGCAGTTTTTAAAGAAAACATCAAATATCAGATGGATATCCAATCGGCTGATAGTCAAGGTTTCAGTATGGGTATCTGGAAAAAAGTGGTATTATGCCATCTCTAATTATTATTCTCAAAATTAAACAAAAATAGTTTTAGACAAAAATGGATCGTTTCACTTAGCTGTGGTCAGTAATGGTATTTTTTTCTGTGCGTTTGATAGCTGTTGTGTATTATACTGTTATGAGCATGCTAAGAGAAACGGAGGTTGCTGTAGTGTGGTTAAGAGTACGTCCATAGGGAGGAGGTTGGGAAATTTTTGGGAGTTGCAGCTGGACACAAACCAGATGTGAACCTCTGGAGTATAGAACATGATTGGGTTAACAAAAAGAGAGTGAGTATCATATACACAGGGCAGTGGTAGCTCAGTGGTTAAGACGTTGGACTACTGATCGGAAGGTTATGAGTTCAATCCCCAGCACCACCAAGCTGCCACTGCTGGGCCCTTGAGCAAGGCCCTTAACCCTCAACTGTTCAGTTGTATGAAAATGAGATAAATGTAAGTCGCTCTGGATAAGGGCGTCTGCCAAATGCCATAAATGTAAATGTAAATATACCATGACTAACCGGGAAACGTTCAGGACGTATCAGGACACGTTATCACTCACTCTGCAGAAGGTATGTGGCCACGTGCATCTCTGAAAGTGTTTAAAGAGACCAGATCTGCTCACAACAGTACTTTTGTAACAGTTTAGCTGACAGTTTAATTCAATTTTAAATTTGTATAGCACTTTTAACATTAGACATTGTCAAAAACAGATTTAGATTTAGATCCCTAATGAACAAGCCAGAGGGACATGAGGAAGAAACCTCAAGAAGAACCAGACTCAAAAGGGAACCTATACTCTTCTGGGTGACCTTTTTTACTGTCAGCCATCTTGTTGGAATGGACCTTTCTTACTGTCAGCCATCTTCTCTTAATATCTAATGTTAAAAGTGCTACACGAATTTAAAATTGAATTAAATTGTCATCTAAACTTTAAAAAAGTCCTGTTTTGTTCAGATCTGATCTCTTTAAACACTTTCAGAGATGCACGTGGCCACATACCATCTGTAGATTGAGTGCTAACGTGTCGTGATACGTCAACAACAAAGGACCGGCTAGTCAGCCATCTTGTCGAGCTGGACCTTTATTACTGTCAGCCATCTTGTTGGAATGGATGTTTCTTACTGTCAGCCATCTTGTCTTAATGGACCTTTGTTACTGTCAGCCATCTTGGACTGGTGTAATGTTCTCATGACTGTGCCACCAAGTGGTTTGGAGGTGATTTACAGCTTACATTTTCCTAAAAACTGCCTCAACTCTCAACTTTAACATGCATTAAAGGAATAGCTAGCCATCTTGTGAGATTATAAGCGTGCTGACATGATAACAAAAAGAGCAAAATTATCATGTTACTTTATTTTCACTTTTTATGATAAAGCTGAAAGACATAGTGACGATTCAGAGTTTCGTTGTTCAAGAATGATTCTGTTCTTGAACAACAGTGGCTTTTATTCTTTTTCGGGTTTTATTCTTTTTATTTTTATTAAGGTAGATTATCCTATATTTTTCTAACAGTGGTGTTTTGCTAATAATATTAACAATAAGAAGACTTATGTGTGTCCCAGCTCCAGCTTTTAGCCATGAAGGAAACAGTGGAAAGTGAGCACCACCCTGCTTTATGTGTCATTAGTGTGGAGTTTGTTTAAAGTGGACCCCCCTCATTCCTACCCTTCTCCAACACACACACACACTCCCAGAATGCCGTGCAGGTGGCATGAGTGCTGGCGTGCAGTAGAAAGGGTTTGTGAGTTATTCAGTGTTTTGAAAGGCGTGCCTCGAATACCAGGGAAAGAGCCGAGAGAGATGGAGAGTCAACACAAGACTTTCTCCATTCCTCTTTCCTGTAATGGTCATTTGCCCTCTCTTCCTATTTCATCCACGTCTCCTGAGGGTTTGTTTCTCTTTGTGATGAGTGTTTATTTGATGTGGAAAGTTCAGAACAGATAAACTTTCTTGTGAAAGAGTTACAGCAACCCTGAGGATTTGGTTTAAAACAGCAATGTGACCTGCTTCTCCATCTCTTTTTCTGCTTTCTAGCATTGTACGCAACCTCAACCAGAACCTGTTAACCCTTTCACAGATACATTATCACTTTTTGCATACTTGTGTAACATTGAGTATTTTATACGTATACCTTCGTATTCAACATGAACACTCATATCTGTTAATAAGAGATGCCGTGCTTATGACGCACACGATTCCAGTAATTATAGTCATCACATCACTGTAGGCAGCCAGGAAACGCCATTAGATATGAAGTCTTTCATATGGACGATGTACAATTAAGGTGAAGTGACATATGAACCCTTCATCCTGATAAACATCTCATTTTATAGAGCCCTTTTGAGTATCTGAATATTTGAGTGACTGATTCTGTACTCATTTAGGGACGGGGCTCATAATCACATAACTCTTTCCAAATCGTGGATCGATTGCGCAATTCCATAGGTCACTTTTGTTATTTTTCTTTGGTACCAACACTCAAGTGAGCTAATAAACCTTGCAGTATCCATTCCATCCCCTCTGGTGACCATAACAACCCTTTTCCCGTTATTATGAAACTGGAAACAGGAAGTAATGTGACTAGTTGAACAATCACGATACTTGGTGTGCGGTGCTGAGAATGGATAGCTTCCTCATGCAATGCGGTCTGTACCACGGTTCAGTGGAAGTGAACCCCACACCACAGTTTTCAAGAGGACAAGAGATCAGTTCTGGATCGTTCCCGGGCTTGAAAACAACGCACAGACAGCCCTGAAGTCTGAAAAATACCTCAAGTGTGAAACCACCCTTAAACACCATAATGTGTCTTCCTGCAAGTTGCACCAAAGATTCTCCCTGTTGATTTTTCATCTAACAACTCTATTTAGCTATTAAGCACTTCAAGGGACACATGATGGCCACAGGGACAACTACAGGGGTCGGAAGAAAATCTGTCTAATCTGTGCGTGCATAGATTTGACTGTGCATGCGTAGATTTAAATCTAAGTTAGCAGACCTGTTGGTATCATACAACCGTTCCTCTGAGATTCGCTTACAGTATCTTCTAATACACAAAGCAATTCTTCTTACTTTTATCAATGACATTTTCTTAGCCAACAAGGACTCTGTTCCACCATAGCGTTAAAGATAGTGAGTTTGTTTTCTACAGCTGTTGTTGCTTAAAGTCCCTCTTAACCTCTTAACTGTAATGCTGTTACAGTCGAGATTCTGACTTTAGCCGCCCAAAAGCACACAAATAGGACTATAGGATTTAGGGCTCAATTTGGGACACGCCCTAAAAAGCAACAAGAAAAACCAATGAGCATGTAACTCTACTTCCAAAGCACCTTCTCTCTGTTTCCACCCTTTGGAGACAATTTAGAGATAATTTATTTGATTTTGGTTATAAACTTGGAGTGGACTTTTAAAGAAGAGAAAATTTCATAAGAAGAATTTCGTAAATTCACCTCGTACGTTAGACTAACCCCCAATCCCAGCACATCACTAACACAACCTTGAGGCAGGGGGTTGATGAGAAAGAGAAATATTCAGTCTTGGAGGATGGACATGTTTTTTAGTTCTGTATGTCTAATGACAGGTTGTGAAACGAGTCGGTGGTGAAATGCTTCACTTTAATAACTGAGCAGTTGTAGACGCTCTCTTCGGTCTTGCTGAGTGAAGGATGGAGTGGAGACAGATTTCCTGCGGAGAAATGGAGGAGCTCGAGCATTAACGTGGAACCGCAGACACACCTCATCCTCGTGCAGTAACACTTTACTGGGCCTCACACTGCACCTGGGAGGAGCTGAGGTCTGGGAGATACAGGACATCCATCCATCCATCCATCCATCCATCCATCCATCCATGGCCTGCTGGTGTTCATGAGCTCATTCAGCCAAACATCATGCATTAGCATGTGGTCACACACATAGTCACACACACACACAAACACACACACACCTCAGCCATTGCTTATACCACAACAATTTTTTTTAGTAAACAAAGACACGTCATACATTTTGTCCATTTAGTTTCATTTGTGGAAACAAAACAAGTTACTTCCTGTTCTCACTTACGTTACAGCAGCTACAAACAATCAGCCCCTCACCAGTCTCTCTTTTTTTTTCTTATTTTTAACATTAATAACACAAAAACAAAAACCTGCAGCTTGTCATGTTACAGAGAAACCAAGAGTTACAGACTTACCTCTGGCACTGGAGACTCCTTCCATAAATGCTAAATAACATTCTCTCCTTGTGGAGTGAAAAGTTCACCTTATCCACGATTACACACATTCTTTTTAAATCATAAAACATCAGTGTTGAGGCTAGGGCGTGGTCAATATGACAAATGTATCATATCATGATACTTAACGACATTTCTACAGTACGCAATATGTATCCCGAAATAAAGGTTTGCTAACAAGCTGCCAGCAAAATGTTGCAAAAAAAAAAAATAGATCAAACTACAATTTTATCATTTTAAAGATCCCATAAATAATATCAAATCAACTACTTCCAAGGTGCATTCAGTTTGTAGTTGTTTAAAAATAACATTATAAAAAGATAATATGACCACGTGATATATCAGAAAAGTAAGAAAAGTGTATTGTGACAGAATTTATCACAATATCGATATTATAATGTATCGCCTTTAGTTAGAGTGTATCCATGGTGTCTATGTTGATTTTTATTCATTAAGGACAGTGTCATTGTATTTTATAATGGTTTTGATTACAAGTATGAAATTTGAATTCGTTATCATATTAGTTTTGGGGAAAAAAATCATTAACTTAATGAACACTACGTTTAGATATGCGAGAATAGCCAGTGCTCTAACTTTAATTATTTTTAATAAATCTACATTCCACTCTTTACTCGTATCGCAGTTACGTATAAATGACAGGTTCTGGTCACCGTGAGCCTCCAAGATCCCAGTTTACACTGAGGTATTTGCTTTTCAAACCGCATGCCATGGCTGAGGCTTTGTTCTCTTAGTAGGGAATTTGCTTCAGTGCTGTAATTACCACCAGGAGCTTTTTCTCCTTCTCTCTGCACTAAGCTACCACGAGAACATGTGTGAGGTTTGAGGTTATTTTAAATAATCGCTGCTTTGAAATAAAGTGTGTCACTACACTACAGATGCTGTAGGCAGTCATGCACACACAAACAAACACACCCACACACACACACACAGAACACTGGGATGAAAGGAGGTGGAGAACTCGAGAGGCTTGAGGGTGGAGAAAAAAGGGAGGGGAGGAAAAAAGAGAGAGAGAGGTGTCGCTTTTCATCAAGCGGCGTCTGCACAATAAAGAAGGCACAGAAAGTGTGCTGAATTTCTGCTCAGAAAGAAAGAAGGAAAGAAAGAAAGAAAGAAAAAGAAAGGATAGGTCTATTCAGAGCCCTTCGGAACTGACAAAGACTTGAGGCACTTGAAGCAAACAAAGGAGGAGATCGTACAGTTTCAGGGCAGGACGTGGTAGAAGGAGGGAAGAAAAGAAAAAGAGGAGGAGAGAAGAGAGAAGAAAGTTTTCCGAGTTGAAGAGCAGAATAGTAGCCGGTCTCTCTGGGCTGGACTGGATGAAAGCAGGCGCCTGGACGCTCGGTTAGATGTGATCACCTTCACCATGCGGAGTGACCCTATTCTGTTCGCCTCCAGGGGTGAGTGCTTTCTGGGAGTGAAAACCTTTCTAACAAGTAATCCTGATAGAATAAAATGGATTAATGTGTCTAAAAAAACATTAATAAAGACCATATTTTGAAGAGTTAGCCTATAGCATGGCAAGCAGAAGTTCAGACTTAAGAAGCATGTGGTTCTAATTTGGTTACACGCTCTGAGTAGTGTTATGTTACGCCAGAGAAACGTAAAGAAGAAGAATGTAGAGAGAAGTTTGTGCTTTGTAGCACTGGTGTTTCACTTTTATTAAGGTTTGACTTTTTCAGAATTCATTTTAGCAGCTGCATTAAGAGCCAGTTTATAGAGAAAGCCTTTCTAATTTAATTCCAAAACTAATCTAATCAATTTGTGATGTTTCAGTAATGTTTTTTTTTTTAATAACAGCAGTAAATGAAGATTAAACTAGATAACTAGACAGCTCAATATTGTAATGTAGACAAGGTTTTTTAGGTTCCTTTTGCAAGGATGTCATCTGACGGACTGGCTTTGGGAAGGAAAAACACTAAAGTCAGTACCTTTCTGCAATAATATCACAAAAAACAATGAATGCATTTGCTATTCTCTCACTCACCACATAGTAATGTCGAGATTTCCAACTTCAGGTCAGATGATGTCCTTCTTTGTCACGCTGTTAAACCACTGTTGCAAAGATTCGGACTTACCAGCAGGAAGTGGATGATGATTGGTGGATTAGTTGTCCATTTTATTGAGTCCAGTTTCCCAAAAGCATTGCAGAGTTAAGCTTATCTTATCTGTTAGTGCGAGAGTTCACATCGATGCTTGTTCTACCATGGTATCACAATATTGACCATTTGTAACAATGATGCACTCAGTAAGGAATAAAACACTCTGTGTCATGCTGTTAGAGGAAAATAATCAACGACATGGTGGAGTTATAAAGCAGAGTTTATTTTCCTATAACAGCATGTCCCAAAGTGTTTTATTCCTCTTATACCGCAGCAATTCGCCAACTAATATTTTTTAAATTTATCAAGGAACAATACATTGTACTTTTTTTATCCATTTAGAGTTACATTTCATGTTGTGGAATGTCTGCAGAACAAGTTATCACTTATGTTACAGCAGCTATAACCATTTGTTCCCTGACTATTCTCTCTTTTGTCTCTCACAAAAAAAAAAAAAAAAAAAAAACACAGCTTGGCACGTTACCAAAAAACTGCAAAGCATAAACTCCTCTCTCCTGAAGATGTCGGAAAACTTAAAGTCACAGCTTTACCTCTGACTGTTACAAAGTGCTGACACTGGAGACTCCTTCCATAAATGCTATTTATGTTTATTTCTAGCATCCTCTATATAAAAGTTCCTGGAGCAGTTATTATAGAAAAGATAAAGTTTAGAACAAACACATTAATTCAAACTTGTGATTTGCAGAGCTGCTACAACCTCTGGCTAATCAGATTCGAGAATTCAACAATGATCCAACAGATTATAATTTTTATTTAAAATAACGCAGCCCAGTGACACCTCATGGTGTGTTTTACAATGTAGTCATACACTAGTGATTAAGGAAGGAGAGAGTATTGCTTTCAATCTGTGGATTTTGGTCTGAATCGCTGGATCGGGATCAGATCATGTTTGACCTACTTTTTTTTCTGTATTTCGACTAATTTCCACTCTTGTGCCACAAATATCTGCACCAGCTCCTGTGGAAAGTTCCACCTGCATTCTCTTAGGGATCCACACTTCCCAAAAACAGTTTACGCCCAAACCTCGTGTTGCTTCAGTGTTTAATCTCACACGTGGATGCTGTAAATTTGTACCTGCTGCTGAAATCATAAACACTGTCCTGTGCTCATCTACTCATAAGGGCCTTT
>CM040465.1:23292264-23302264 GCA_022758105.1 Pangasianodon gigas
ATACAGCACTATACAGCACTATACAGCATCATACAGCATTATACAGCACTATACAGCATTATACAGCATTATACAGCATCATACAGCACTATACAGCATCGTACAGCATTATACAGCATCATACAGCATTATACAGCATTATAAAGCATCATACAGCACTATACAGCATCGTACAGCACTATACAGCACTATACAGCATTATACAGCATTATACAGCACTATACAGCATCGTACAGCATTATACAGCACTATACAGCATTATACAGCATTATAAAGCATCATACAGCACTATACAGCATTATACAGCATTATACAGCACTATACAGCATCGTACAGCACTATACAGCACTATACAGCATTATACAGCACTACACAGCATCATACAGCATTATACAGCATTATAGAAGAAGAAGAAGAAGATTATACAGCACTACATAGCATTATAAAGCATCATACAGCATCATACAGCACTATACAGCATTATACAGTATTATACAGCATTATAGAAGAAGAAGAAGAAGATTATACAGCACTACATAGCATTATAAAGCATCATACAGCATCATACAGCACTATACAGTATTATACAGCACTATACAGTATTATACAGCACTATACAGCACTACACAGCATTATACAGCATTATACAGCACTATACAGCATCGTACAGCATCATACAGCACTATACAGCATTATACAGCATTATAGAAGAAGAAGAAGAAGATTATACAGCACTATACAGCATTATACAGTATTATACAGCACTATACAGCACTACACAGCATTATACAGCATTATACAGCATCATACAGCATTATAGAAGAAGAAGAAGAAGAAGAAGAAGATTATACAGCACTATAAAGCATTATACAGCACAGAGATTGTGGCTGAGAGACACAAAGCCATTTTTCAAGGCACCATGAAGTCTCTCCACCACCCGAGATGAGGGTTTCTCCAACCACGGCCCCCTCATCCTCATTCCCTCTTCCCTCGAGTGCGGTTTACACATTAGTGCTCTGTAATCCACATCCACATCCACACACACACACACACACACACACACACACGTATTTTCCCTCTCATTGATGATCAGTGGTGTGTTCGGTGTCTCTGTACATCTGGAGGTTTACTGTAGTCCATCATTAACGCTGGAATGGAGCATCTGCTGGATATTTATGGCCCAACTCTGCATTTTACTGTTACTGTATCATTTAGCTGTCACACACTCGCTCAGATGTGCATTTTACACATTCCCAAACGTCTCTTCATCCACTTCTGCGTAAGTGAGAAGAGTTCTGCACCTGGAGGAACATTTACTGATCTGTGCAGAGTTTGCTGATTAAACTTCCTGATCAGCGCATTAACACACTCTCCCAGAGCCACTGTATGCAGGGGAAAAAAATATGGTTAGTTTATGCTAGCTAGCTAAAATCCTGTCAGAAATCCTGTCAGGTTAGTTTATGTTAGCTAGCTAAAATCCTGTTAGAAATCCCTTCAGGTTTGTTTATGCTAGCTAGCTAAAATCCTGTTAGAAATCCCTTCAGGTTTGTTCATGCTAGCTAGCTAAAATCCTATTAGAAATCCTGTCAGGTTAGTTTATGCTAGCTAGCTAAAATCCTGTTAGAAATCCCTTCAGGTTTATTTATGCTAGCTAGCTAAAATCCTGTCAGAAATCCTGTCAGGTTTGTTTATACTAGCTAGCTAAAATCCTATTAGAAATCCTGTCAGGTTAGTTTATACTAGCTAGCTAAAATCCTGTCAGAAATCCTGTCAGGTTAGTTTATGCTAGCTAGCGAAAGTCCTGTCAGAAATCCTGTCAGGTTAGTTTATGCTAGCTAGCTAAAATCCTGTCAGAAATCCTGTCAGGTTAGTTCATGCTAGCTAGCTAAAATCCTGTCAGAAAACCAGTCAGGTTAGTTTATGCTAGCTATCTAAAATCCTGTTAGAAATCCCTTCAGGTTTGTTTATGCTAGCTAGCTAAAATCCTGTCAGAAATCCTGTCAGGTTAGTTTATGCTAGCTAGCTAAAATCCTGTTAGAAATCCCTTCAGGTTTGTTTATGCTAGCTAGCTAAAATCCTGTTTGAAACCCTGTCAGGTTTGTTTATGCCATCTAACTTAAATAATTCAGAAATCTTGTATGGTTACCTAATGTTAGCTATCTGGCTAGTGAAAAAAGTGATGATTATCAAAATGTGTGACTATGACTTAAAGATCCTTTCAGAAATCCTGTCAGGCTAGCTCTTTTTAGTGTTGATTTTAAAATAAAAATTCAGGTTAGCTAATTTTCTCTAGCTGGCTAGTGTTAACAGTAAAGATTATTAGGATGAATATGATATATTTATGAATATGACTTCAAAATCCTGTCAGAAATTCTTTCAGGTTAGCTCATGTTAGCTAGCTGCCTAGTGTTTATTAAGATTTATGAATATCACTTGAAAATCCTGACAGATTAGCTTATGCTAACTAGCTTTCTAGTGTCACAGTAAAGATTATTAAGATTTATGAATATGACTTTAAAATAATTCGGTCACAAATCTTGTTGAGTTTGTTAGCTAGTCGGCTAGTGTTAACTGAGAAGAATTTAAAAATGTCTATGTGAATTCAAAAGGCTAACACAAATCTTGTCATATTAGCTAGCTTAATAGCAGTAAAGTTTATCAAACATTTACACCAAACCCTGCCAGGTTAGCTCATGTTAGCCAACCAGCTAGTATTAACAGTGAAGATTATTATGTTCTATGATTCTAAAATAAAAATACTGTCAGGTTAGCTCATGCTAGCTAGCTTTGTAGTGACAACAGCTAAGATTTTGTCAAAATTTATTTATATGACTTAAAAATCCTGTCAGAAATCCTATCAGGTTAGCTCCAGTTAGCATTAACACTGAACATTAAGTGATTATTAAGTGAAACCATATTATGAAAAAGAAAATTTTCTTTTTAAATAACAGTTACAAAAATGTAAGTATTTTAACAAAGGAAAAGAGGAATACATTTGTGCGAAAATAATAATAATATTAATAATAATTTTATCATTTAACCAGTTACAGTGACACCTGACGATATCCGATATTCTCGAAACTCTGGAAAAAATCGAATCATGAAGTTAATATATCGTGATATCGTTATCAGATTATCGTATCGTTCAGCTCCACTCCACACGATGTCACCATTTTTGGTGATGGAGCTAATTTTGGTTGCTTTTTTTGCAGTGGAAATTTTTGTGAGATTAGACACTGGCACCAGTACGGCTTCACACACACACACACACACTAACACACACACACACACATACAGCTGAAATGCACTTCTGCTGTGTAACTACTTCACCAGTTACAGTGACAGTTCATGGATAAATGCGGTGCTGTATCCAAGCCCAGAACTTTCAGGAACTTGCTCATAAAGAAACCGTGTGTGTGTGTGTGTGTGTGTGTGTGTGTGTGTGTGTGTGTGTTAGGATTTAGAGATGAGGTGACTGGCTGTATGGTGTCAGTTCGCTGGTATGCCCCGGTCCGTCTGTGGTGGCCAGGCAGCAAAGTAGGCCAACTATCCAAAACCACAGCGCTGATTCTCAAAGCTGAATCCCGGCAAAAAAAAAATAAAAAAATTTCTGGCTCATGGTGCCAACAACGCCATCCTATTTTCAGCATCCTGGATTCTCAATTTCGGCTCAAACCCGCAGCTTTTTTGTACGCTGAGTTCACCATATGTGCACTGTGTAAGAAAGCTGTGAACAGACATTATACTAATGAATAAAATCCTGAGTGCGGTGTCTGACGTGACGTCTGATGTCAGTCTGTACACTCAGACATCAGACAGAGTAAACTGGTGGCCTTCCTTAAACAACATTAGTCTCAGTAACTCAAGCTCTAGATGATAGTTTGATGATTTCCTTTCATTTTTAACAAAATCATTCCTGCATGTTCTATAGTTATCAGTATAAACATAGATACAGAGACTACAATTGATTAAAACTGAGCGAATCCAGTCATTAAAGGTGCAATAGTCGGGATTTTTCATTTCTTACTCATATAGAAAATTATGTAGAAATGATAAAAAAGAAAAGTTTAAGCCACTGTCTCAGACCAAGTGTATTACGTAGATGAAAAAAAATTCATTTTATAGACACGCCCCTAACGCTCTTCCACCCTTTCAGAAGTTGCGTGTTTGTAGAGTTGTAACTTAATAAGCAGCTGAATGTTTGAGTGCGCTTGAAAGTGATGTCATAACAGTCCTTACTAATGCTAACTAATGCTAACACCATAAGTTTTGGGGGCGGAGCTTTGTGTACATGGGTGGAAATGGGGGCGGGCTCAGTGAGTTAAAAAAAAAAAACTTCAAATCTTATTCAAATCCATCCATTTAACCATTAGAGACATTTTTTCCCCACAAATGTTACCTAATGCACTTTCAAAACTGTTATTTATATTTTCGTCAGGGGACGGGCTTCAGTGATCAATTTCTTAGTAAAGTTGTGTGTAAAACTTTGTGTAAGCCAAACCGAACAAAATTTTTGCGCTGGATTTACAAAAGTTTTTAATGATTTTCTTCGTACTCATGTGCGTATGTTGATTAGCCGTTCCCACCCAACACAGCTCTTTTGCATTTACTGACGCCCACAAAACTCCATAAAAGGTAAAGTACACTGAAATCAAACCTGATTTTTGCCGCCTGTTGTGAAATCAATATTATAACACTGCCACATTTTTGTAATTTCTCTTTTCACCACTGTCATCAGCTGCAAATATATATCTCTACAAATATTGTAAACATTCGAAACCATGCTGACAGCAGCATTAACCCTTAGGCTAAATGTCCACTTTGAAGTTAAAATATTTCTGTTTTTCCCCCCCTATTTACAGCTGCAATAACGAATGACATGCATTCACACTCAATTGCGCAATAAAAAAAAAAAACAAAAAAACAGTACTCATCTAGAAATACAGAGAAACTCAGAGAAACACTTAAAAATTAATTTAAAAAAAAATTAGCTGCAACATAGGGCTGGGAGATATCGATATAATATCCATATTATATTATATCCGTGATAAATTATGTCACAGAATGCTTTTATAAGATATTGTGAATATCGTAATTTTTTATTTTATTTTTTAATAATTACAACATGACTGGCAGTAGCTGATTTAGTGTTAAAAATTGTGCTTCATCTTTAAAATTGTAAAAGGTTAACATTGAATTTTTTCCTCCTTTTCAGTGTTTATTTGTTTGTTTGTTTGTTTGTTCATTTGTTATCAATAAAAATGATATTTGCTTATTTTTAAATGCAACAGTACTGGTATTGCTGGCATCTTGTTCAAAAACAATTCTTTGAGAATCGTGATATGATATTTTTATAATATCGCGCCACCCTTCCTGCAGCATACATCGGAGGAAGGTGACGATTGTAGCTGTTATTAATTTTTCATTAACGTCATGCAGATGGAACTTTATGTGGGCGGTTCAATGTGAATGGACGCATCAGCTCCTCTTGCTCTGTAAGTCTACGAGTGTCTCCTTTTGGGCTGGAGTTAAATCCTGAAGCCACGTCGGCTCTTTGTGGATAAAGTTTCAGACCGCTAACTTAGTGGACGACAAACACCCTCGTTGTGTGTGTGATCTTATATCTCAGCTATACTTAACTAAAAAAACAAAACAAAACAAAACTCAGCGTTCTTGTGGTTCAGTGATTCACCTCTTCCCGCTATCTTGGCGTCTCTGAGCGAGAACAGTGACATCATTGCTGAAGTGGATCCGTTTATTTACCACCGAAATACCCTTTTAACACCGTTTTCATTATTCGTTTATTCACAGTGTGTCTAACGGTTTGTTTGATTTAGTCATTGGTTGAGTTTTAGTTTCCTGTATCACTGAATATGCAGTTAAAAATTTGTCCTCAACCGTTTAGGAGGTGAGAAAAATACGACAGAATGAAACAAAAATATAAATAAATAAACGAATAAACAAATTATTTATGCTAAACTGGAGCATAAAGCTACAGTTTGTCTCACATGAAGCCCACAGATACTCGAGAGAGCTCTAGTGAAATCAAAACAAGCACAAACGTTTGTTCAAAACACACAAGATAATGTATTAATCATAAAGCGGCCGCTAGAAAATTATGTAAACCACAGCAGTGATGAATTCTGGATTGTGATTGGTCAGAAGGTGTTGATTAATTTCCTGAAACAGCAGCTCTGACAGTAGTGCAGCTGCAAAGGTTTATATTAATGCGCTCGTTCAAATACATTAACGTTTCTATAGTAATAGCTCGTTCACAGGTTAAGGAAATGAGAGGAAGTGTTTATTTAACATTTATGGAAGGAGTCTCCAGTGTCAGTGCTTCTTTGTAACGGTCAGAGGTAAAGCTGTAACTTTAAGTTTTCCGAAATCTTCAGGACAGAGGAGTTTACGTTTTTTAAATGTTTGTAGCTGCTATAACATAAGAACAGGAACTAACTTGTTTCTTGGACATTCCGCAACATTAAATGTAGCTATAAAAGGATAAAAAGTACAAAGTGTCATTCTTCTTAATAAATAAAAAACGTTAGAGTTGGATTATTGCCTTGACATTGCCATGGTATAAGAGTAATAAAACACTTGAGGATGTCAGCTTTGTGTTGATTATTTTCCTTTAACAGAACAACACCGAGTGTTTTATTCCTCACAGAGGACACAGAACCGACTCTCTCTTATGAAATGATGAAGCGTTTGTGTAATGCTGAGGGTTGTTGTTGCTGCCTGGGTGGTATTAAACCCTGACCACACACACTCACACACACACACACACACACACACGTTTCAATAAATCTGCACTGCTGGTTTTCAGTCCCGGAGGCTGACAGCGAATCTCCAGTGCAGACTACCTGCGTTTGGAGACTGGAAACAGAAAACATGTGCTTGTCTGTGCAGCAGAGCTTAGTGTTTAGACTGTGTGGACTTAAATCCTCTTCCTGTCAAACTGGCTTTGGATTACATTGGACTGAAAACTCCGGTGTTTCTGTGGTTCTGGCTCCAGCGTGTACATGCTTCTTTTATTGTTCACCTCCGGATATGTCTTCTTCTTGCTTTTGGAAGCGAAACAGGCCATCTTTCGTCATTCGATCGTGTTGACACAAGGCTTCGTCAAGGCGAGAGAGTGTGTGCTTGGCGATGGGAGAGTGGGAGGTTGAAAGTTCGTGCCTGGGTGGTGTTTTCTTCCTCTGCGTTTATTTTTTCACCCCCAAGCACGTTTTGAAGGTGGTCCTCATTTATGTGTGCCATTAGTTTCTCTCAGCCGGCTCTTAACGTGTATTTCCTTTCACATTGTTTGGCCTTCAGAGATGAAAGTGCTTCATAAACTCTGTACAGGGTTTAGGTCTCTCATTACAGAGAAATGTACACCATCACAAGACGTATGGCTGATGTATAATTTGCTTCGTTGTTGCATGTAGCGAGCTACCGTTTGGCAGCGCGGTTTACGCTACACTTTCTGTCCGTAATCATTTGAACTACGCTGGTGTTTGTGTTGCTATTTAGCATTCAGATGCTTCATCTTAACCTTCCTAGGCAATGAAGTGTTGTTTCTCCACCCTGTGCAGTGCACTAAATGTTAAAATTGCAAGTCATTTGGGATTTATCCAAAGGCAGATAACTGTCATGCAGAGATGGGTTGTCAAAAACTGTAAAAGTAAAAACTTAATTACTCAATTCAGAGTAAAAGTAGTCATTTAAATAATTACTTGAGTAAAAGTAAAAATGTATCCAGTGAAAAGACAATTCAAATAGTGAGCATGCATTTTACAGGTGCCTTTGAATGAACTGCACAGAATGTGCGTTGAATTAAAATGATTTAAAAACGTACCAGGAGGAATGTAGACAAATATAACGGAGTAAAAGTACATTTTTAACCTCACAAACATACTCGAGTAAGAGTATAAGCCATCCTCTTTAAAATGACTCTTAAAAGTATCATTCATTAAAAAAGTTACTTATGTAAATGTAAAGGAGTAAATGTAATGCATTACTACCCACCTCTGTGGTCATGTGACCCAAAACGTGCTACAGCTTGTGCGTCCATATGTATCTCTAAATTATATTTAATCTAATGCAAAAAATATGCTGTATAAAATATTTCCTAAAGCAAATCAAAGTTATTGTTGCTTCTAAAGACGCTGACAAGGGACAGAAGTTGGTGAACACTGACAACTCTTAAATTTTAGTTTTTGTTCTTGCACAACTACTATAACGGCAACGAATCCTGAAAATATATTTTTTTAAAGCATTGCAAAATGGCACTAAGTGTTAATTCACGTCTGATTTCAGTTCATTTGCATTATCACCACTATACACTATTAATATATCTGCTACAAATACTGTATTTTAAATGCATTTGTATTTTTAATCCATTTTTAAAGGTAGCCATTTTGGAAGAAAAAAATTCTGATGCGTCAATTAATCGAGTATTTTTCACATCACTCATAGACAATGTTGAATTATTATTCTTTTCAATGCACAATATGCACAGAGGCAGCCTCAAACCACACTGTTCATTGTGTTCCCTAAGTTTTCTGACCAATCTTTCAATCTTTCTGTATCTTTTTTTTTGTTTGTTTTGATAAATGGTGATATTGATGTTAGTTTTAGTCAAATTATTGCAGGTCTTAAGCTGTGACATCACACAGTCATGTAGTCTTACCTGGAGTACATCTGGCAGGAGCACAACTCATCATCTCATCTCGGGGTAACCGGATCAAACCCCCCGAATGACATCATATGGCAGCCGACGACAGAATTTTATAGTCCTACACGGCCACCTTAATACGTCTTGACATTACAGAGCTGTACAAAGCCCGAGTGTCACTGCTCTGATGCCCTCAATTTGCAGCATTATACTTCATTTCATGGCACGCGCTAATCATCTAGCGCTGTTCCCTGGGTTACATAATAATAAAATAAACACACACACACATTTTTGATGTATTATGTAAAGCCTCAGTTATGTGGGTTTTTTTTCGCTGGCTTCAGTACATAGTTTTTTATAGAGCGACGAATTTCCATTGGCCGCTCGTATTCCTCAGGTACGCTGCCAGCCGATGCCTGTGATCACCTACGAAGGAGCGCTTCATAAAATGTGGAAAACATCTCAGTGTGTGTGTGGTTCCTTCCTCCTGATCATGTTTGATCATGTTTATATGTTTGTGTGTTTTCTGCAGCAATGGAGGAGCTGGTGGCGGAGCTGCGGGTCTTCTTGGAGTTGTTGGACCGAGAGTATTTGAGCGCAGCAGTGAGAGAGAAGAAACTGCAGATCTCCAACATTCTACACAGAGTCCTGTCTGCTAAAGGTGTAGTGTTTAATTACCTAAATACACCAGCTAACGTACAAACCTATAAGTCTATTCTTTGCTTTTATGCTCACATGTCCAAGTTTAGAGATTCATCTTTGTTGAATTTGAGATGAGGAGAAAAAAAACACACTTCTTTCTCCATTTATTAAAGCGGACTGTATAGAAGGAAAAGCTGGCTGCCTCTGTCAGGAGGTTACGACTTGTCAGTAGAGGAAATTTTTAAATAAGTCAGTCTCGGGAATTGTTGAACCCTGTTAAAAAACCTGTGGTGTGAATTGAGAACTTACACTATATGGCTAAAAGTTTGTGCACCCCTGACGATCAAACCCATATGTGGTTCTTCCCCAAACTGTTGCCCCAAAGTTAGAAGCACACAGTTGTATAGAATGTCTTTGTATGCTGTAACATTACAATTTCCCTTCACTGGAACTAAGAGGCTCAAACCTGTTCCAGCATGACAATGCCCCTGTGCACAAAGCGAGCTCCATGAAGACATGGTGTGTGAAGGTTGGAGTGGAAGAACTCGAGTGTCCTGCACAGAGCCCTGACCTCAACTCCAATGATGGGATGAACTGGAACACCGACTGCACTCCAGACCTCCTCACCCAACATCAGCGCCTGACCTCACTAATGCTCTTGTAGCTGAATGAACACAAATCCCCACAGCCACGCTCCAA
>CM040465.1:23307264-23348578 GCA_022758105.1 Pangasianodon gigas
ATGGCTGTGAATTTACGCTAATATTCCTGTTTAATGTGGTTATATTATGGACAGATCAGAGTTTCTACTTCCTGTAGGTCACAGTGTTTACAGAGTCTCTGTTCATAGGGTTTATAGGTTTTAGTGTGTCGTCCTTTTTCAAGTCTAAATGGTGATCACCCACTCTGTATTTTCTTTCAGGTTCTTGTTCCTCAGATATTCAGCTAACTGGATTTATGTGTTTAGTGTTGAGTACGTGTTTAGTTTGGTTTGGGATTTAATTTCATTTTTCCACTGTTCAGTGTACATGTTCTTTACATTTGTGTCAAATGTATTCAGTCTGGATTTGTGGGTTTGAGTCTCTCTCTCTCTTTCTGTCTGTCATTTTTCAGTTCAGTTCAGCAGTGCTTTATTGGTATGAATGTTATAAATCACATTGTTGCAGGTAGTGCAGGTAGATTACACTAAAGATTTATACAAATAACACACACACACACACATATATGCATTTAAACATTGCAAACAACAACAACAGAACGTGTGTATATTCAGGGTGTCTGCAGGACACTTGGTGTCTCACTGTCCCTCAAGCTCTCTGTCTCTCTCTCTGTCTATCTGTCTGTCTGTCTGTCTCTCACTCTCTCCTTCTCTCTCTCTCTCTCCTTCTCTCTCTCTCTCTCGCTCACATTGTCCTCCTCTCTCAGTTTCTCTCACGCTGTCCGTCTCTGTCTCTGTCATAAGTTGTGTATCAGAGCTGAAGTGTGTTTTACACTCAAGGCCTGTGTGTGTGTGTGTGTGTGTGTGTGTGTGTGATTTGAGTCACAGTAAGAAAGCCAGGCCCTCTCTGTGCTGTCGCTCTCCTCGGGTTTTATAGAGACGTGACCGCAGTGAGGAATGCAGTGATCTCATCTCTCATTGTGTCCTGGACAACAGGAGGAAAAAGGGATTAGAACTCCTGCAAAACTACACAGTTTAGCTGTTGCCATGGAGATAACAGTGTGTTTTATATAGGCTGGGGAAAGTGGGGTTTTTATGTGCTTACATGAGAGGAGGAAAAACTTTTGGAAACTGATTATATTACCTGTTCCTTTACACACACACATTACTGTACACACTTCACCGCTGAAATTAGGTGGGCGGGGCTACATCCAGAGTGGGTGATATTTATTTAGCATTACCTCAAACACACACATGCCAGGTAATACCCATATGCAGCAACTAGCCTAATATCACTAACACATAGTTATTCTAGTTACACAGCTATTAAACTAGCTCGCATTAGTCACATGTCGAGACAAGGGATTTACGTCATTCTTTTCTCCCTGATTTATTTAACAGCAGAAAAACCTTTCGAAATCCACTGTTACCATGACAACCACCATCGGTTCATCACTAACATTAGATAAGTTAGCTAACAAGGTAGCTAAGCACGCAGGTTCAGGTTTTCAGGTAGCAGATCTCAGACATGATTGTGAAAATCTCTCTCTCTCTTAGCAAACACAAACACACACATCTACATAATTAGAGTTGAACACACTTTCTGGAAGAAGACGCATGTATACACACCATGTTAGAGATGTGGTTTTATGCATGATGATGATGATGATGATTGTGTGTGTGTGTGTGTGTGTGTGTGTGTGTGTGGTAATGAATGAACGCAGGCAGTGCACAAAAGAAGTGTGGATGTCTAGACGCTGTGATTGATGGACTGTATTGTAAGCGAGTGTATTTTCCTGGAGTGAGTACAATAGGTCTGGTCCGGTCCAGCCAGACGCTGGAGTTAACACCTACGTACTGTATATGTGAACAGGAGAGAGAGAGAGAGAGAGAGAGAGCAGTGGGAGTTAACAGAAGCGAGTGTGTATTTAGTCGTCTAGGTGGATGGATGGATGGATGGATGGATGGAGGCGTGTTTTGCATTACAGTGACCTAAGCCCTAAAGCCTAAAGTGGAAATTTAGCTAAAAATACTCGTCAGAAAGTCGCTGCTTTGTTCTGTACTCCACTTCTTTTGGGCTGAACCAAGACCAGAAATGTCTGGTGTCAGGGCCCGAGTGTTTACAGAACTGATGGTATTTAAGCAGGACCAGACCTGCTAACCTTTACACATTTAGCGTAGGAACTCTGCATTTTAACATCAATCAAACCAGTCAAACAAATTGATGTAATGACTTTTTGAAGCTTCTGATTGGGCACTTGTCCTAATTAGGAGTTAATTAGGAGTGTACTTGTGGCTGTATGCCTTTTTGCCCTTCAAGCAATTCAACTAAGACCTCACAAAAAAAAATTGTGTACCTCCACAAGTCCAGTTCCTCCTTAGGAGCCAAACAAATGAAGCATCTGTACAAACAATTTTATGCAAATTTAAAAATCTCGGGACCACACAGACACTGGAGGAACAAATGAAATCCCAAGGGTGAACGAACGTTGATCCTAAAGGTTCAGCTGAACCCCAAGACAACAGCAGAGGAACTGGTGAAGATGTTAGAGGCATCAGGTACCGAAATATGTACAGCCATCATTAAAAGAGTCCTGCATCACCGTGGCCTGAAAGACTGTCATGCCTTCAAGGAAGAAGCGTCTACTCCAAGACCAGAATAAAAAAGCCACTCTGAAGTTTGCAGATGATCACCAACCTTCTGGAGGAGTGTCCTCCGGTCAGATGAAACAAAAACGGGCCATAATGATCAGCACTGTGTATGGAGGAATAAGGCTGACGCTTTTAATCGGAAAAACACCATCCCAACTGTGAAGCATGTGTCATTCCTCCACGAATAACAGACACATAACATCTATCTATCTATCTATCTATCTATCTATCTAGAAGACTAACAGTAGAACGGCAGTATGTACTTTTCAGTGTAGATTTTGTAACTGTAAATGGATAAATATTATGAATATTTAGCGCGTGAAATGTGAGATATGTTGTGTGCACTCAGTGCTGCTAACAGTGTGTGATTCATCATTTCTAACCACAACATTTTCAAACATCACTATCTCTCCTCTCTCTCTCTCTCTCTCTCTCTCTCTCTCATTCTCACACGGATGTCTTTACAGGCTGCCATTGTTTTTCTGTTCGGTTTTCATACTGAAATGAAGAAAACAATGTGGGCTGTAGAGAAAAGGAGGAGAGGAAGAGGCCAGTTTAGGATACATGTTCGTGTATCCTACTCAGTAAAACACACACACACACACAGTATGCAGTGGATGGATAATTTTGTCCAGTCTGCTCTGTATTGTCTGTGAAGGCATCTGGAATTCATCTAGATCTTGTGATTTATTTCAGCCTTCACCTGACCCCAACACACACACACACACACACACACTTCAGACAGACTTCTTGAAAATGTCCTTGAGATGGATTGTATACAATATATAAAATTAAGTAAAACAGCACATCTAGAAGTACATTTGTCGTATTAAAGTGATACTTCTGTAATAGACACAAATTCAGGGGCGGAGCTACAGGACGCCTTAATTTGTGATGTCACTAAATAGGCTGTATGGCTTTGGACCAATCGCATGTAATTTATTATAATCAAATTATTATACCAGCATGACAACAGGTTACCCAGCAACTTTGAGGCACAGAAACTGCAGCTAGTTAACTAACTTAGTAAATGTTAACTAATGATAATGAATTAATATTTTTGGTTGCTATGGCAATGTTGATTTGGCTTCTGGTGAATAAGTCACAAAAAAAGTAGGACAAATAGTTTTGGAGATATTCTCATTTTAATTTTATAGTTTGTCAATTTTGGAAAAAAATTTGATGACTCATCTTGTACTAGCCTTGTGTTCATCCAATTAAATGCTCTCTGTAACGTATATGCTCCGCCCCTGGGGGCGTGTCTATCTCTACAGTAGCAGCTCATTAGCAGTAAATGTGGTTCGTCTGTGTGTTTGTGGCGGCATCTTCCTGTACACTATTCCCTTTTCCAAAAATCGCTTGGTGGAGAATTAATGGGTGGAGTTTATTCATTTGGAAGAGGGCGGAGTTTGTGTGAGTTCTCAGTTTTGTGAGTTTTACCAACTTGGAGCTGTTCAGTGTTGGAATGTCGCTACCTCAGACTGATGGAGAATTATGTCTTTATACAGCATCTCCATCAGTAAGAGTCAGTAATATCATTTTATCTACCACTCAGACGCGTCACATCTCTCAGTGACGACCCTGCAGCTCTCTGTCACCATCCGCGCCGCTGATGCTCAAACATGTACAACGTAACTCTAAAAACACACAGCGTCTCGTCGTCTAGGATTTCGTCCTGGTTAAAGTGGACAGGTGTGAGTGAAGATGGTGGTGAGAAATCCTCCAGAGGTGAAAAAACATTTTCATTAAGCTACTTAGAGTGATAAACTCAGGTTTATTTAGAGTGGGCGGGGTTGTGGCATGGTGTATCTCGAACGCTATTGGTTGCTGTGCAAATCAGTCAAGCACTTCAACACGACTTCCTGTTTCAGAAGGAAAAACATCAACATACAGAATCAAATCACGGCTCTCAGGCCATTTTATGCCAAATTTAACGGTTTAAAATCACATGTTTACGCATCAGTACAAACAAAGGGTGTGTCTTACATATGCGATATTTAATAAACACTTCTATACATCCAAACCTTTATCTGTGGAGCTGGGAATTATTTGCCTTCTGTCAATTTTAGAAATTATATTCGCCCTGCACTTGTACGTACAATGAAAATTTTATGGCAGTTCCCTTGGTGTAGCCTTTACACACCATACAAAGCTACCATCTGAATCTTATCAGTTTATTTCTGCTGTTATTTTAGCTAACACACTTGAACATGTATTCGAGGAAATGAGCGCATTCAGGCTATCTCCACCGGCCAACAACAACAGTTCTCAGTGCACAGAGGTGGAGGAGTGGAACAGGAGGAAACGGATCTGGCCTGGGAGAGAACCTGCTCCTCGATCCGTCAGGATGTAGGCTGGCATTTTCCAGCTTTCCTTCTCCCGTCTCCGGCCTCCACTCGCTTGCTCGCTTACACACACACACACACACACACACACTGTGCTTTAATTCTGTCCTTCCTCTAAAGGTAAAGGTTCTGGGTCAGAGTGGATTTGTGTGTGTGTGTGTGTGTGTGATGCTGTTTAACATGGAACCATTGGAACCGTATCACCATGGAAAGTTTGGCAGCCATAGCGAGAGAGAAACAGAGGAAGAGCGAGTGCTCTAGTCAGTTACGGTTTTAAAGCCGTCACTATTATCGGTTTATGTTACGACCGTGAGAGCTGCGTCCAGGAAAACTCTCACTCCATGACTTTCATTTCTCATTAACGGATAAATGAGAATGTAGTAAATTCTATTTTTACAAACTAAGCAGCGGTTTCACGTCATCACATCCTGTATTGGGGTCAATAACTCTTCGTTCTTTTCAGTTTCTGGTTCACTTTACATTTTATGTATAAAGCAACATTACAATGTGATACAAGTAGAGATGAAGCTTAGGGGTGTGTCTATGCTCTAATCACACACACACAAAAAAAAACATTTTCACCTTAAAAAATCAAATTAAATAAATGACAAAATGTAGCATAACACAGAATAACATAACATAGCATGGCATAACAGCATAACATAACATCATAGCACAACATAGCATAGTGTAATATAACTTAACATATCATAGCATGACCTAACATAACATTGCGCAATATAATATAACGTAACATAACGTAGTATAACATAACATAGCGTAACATAGTGTAAATAAGGAATAACACAGATCATGCTGTTATACGACATTAGTTCACGCCGGGGGGGTTTGATGCAGCACGTCACAATCCCTTACAACAAGCGCTAATAAAGGACAAAACAATCAGTGTGTATTAAAATGAGGTTTGTTTAGTACACACGGAGTTTTTAGTGTGATGAGCATCGTGACATGCCCATCGTTGAAACGTCCTCCAGAAATGTTACTTAACACGCAAACTTAATTCTGTCTGAATATCACTTTTTATAAGCACACAGAATGAACTAATGAATTAAATCTGACAGTCTAATTTAATTAATTGAAAAGACTTAACCCGACTAAAAGAGGATAAATGTTAGTGCCAGGTGGCAACTGTGATCTGCCCTCTGCTCTCTGAAAGTCAGAATTTCCCTCTCCTAAAGGCAGGGGAAAAATAACGAGCGTGTCTGTAAACCAAATGAAAGAAAAGGAAAGTATAGACAGAGTTTTCCATGCGAAAGCCACAGAAGGAGGAGGAGGAGGAGGAGGAGGAGGAGGGATTAATAGCGTGTGTGAGTTAGCCTTGAGCGGTGGTTGATTGCATGAGCTCTGTGGAACAGCTGGACTCCGGTGTCATCATCACAGCAGCAGGTTGTCCCATGTGCTGCCTATAAACGTCCCGAACGCCAACGTTCTGCACACATCAGAAAGCCGTCTGCTCAGCTAAAGCTCTCCGTCCTCCCACACACACACACACAATGAGCATGAGCTCCCAATAATGTAGGTTTGAGTGAGTGCAGATGCTTTCTAACTGGCAGCAGGTGTCCACTCTGAGTCACTTACCAGCAGAGATAATGAGGCCTATAACAGAGAGTTTCAGATGCCAGTGCTGCTCCCTGCTCCACTATTCAGCTTTATTTCTCTCGGTACTTACTGTAGATATGCTACACAACCAGCTAGTAAACTGCATCCACCTTGTAAAACTCTTACTGTTATCACATTATAGTTAAATTCTGTGCTTATAACACCACAGCGCTGTTCAATTCTCGATTCTGATTGGTCAAATGGTGTAGATTTACCTTCTATAACAGCAGCTATGACAGTAATGCGCTCCTTTTAATACGTTATCGTTTCTATAGTAACCGCTCATTCACATGGTTTTATATAGCGGCGATCAAAAAAGTGTTGATGTAAAGATACCTTATATATTAATGCGCTCCTTCTAATACATTATCGTTTCTATAGTAACAGCTCGTTCACAGAGACTTGTACGGCGGACGCTTCACATCAACAGATTAAAAAACTGTAAATAAAAAAGTTTTGTCTTTTGGAAGGAGTCTCCAGTGTCATCGCTTTGTAACATTCAGTAAACTTTCTGATCCGAAAAAGTCTTCAGGACTGAGGAGTTTACTCTTTGTGGCTTCTCAGTAACACGACGCGACAAGCTGCGTTTTTTCTTTGTCTTATTAACTTCAAGAGAGAAAAAAAAGAGAGGCTGTTGATGGGACGACTAGCAAGTTATAACTTATTTCGTGGATGTTCCACAACGTTAAATGTAACTATAAATGGATAAAAAGTATGCCGTGCCATTCTTTAATAAATAAAATTTTGTAATAGTTGGCAAGTTGCTGTGGTATAAGAGGAATAAAACACTTAAGATGCGTTTGTTATAGGAAAGTAATCACTTCTGGGTTATAACAGTAACTCCGCTTCATCACACCATGTCGTTGATTATTTTCCTCTAACAGAACAACACAGAGTGTTTTATTCCTGATTTATTAGCTTTAGGTGTATTAAAAATTCTACATGTAGTTCTATAATAACGCAGTGTAGATTTTAATGACTCCGTATTTCAACTTTTCCGAAAAGAAAGCAAAGCACTAAAAGAAAAGAACAGTTATGATAAAGTTATTTTGAAAAGCAATGCACAAATATAAAACATGTCCAGAGTTAACTTAATATTTGCTTCTGTTATTTGGTTATCTAGCTAGTTTAGTAATTCATACGTTTGTTTTGTTTTCTTTTTTCTCTGTGCCATCGATCATTTAAACATATCATCCTACGCAAAACATTTTTGGAGTTTGGTCACTGCTTGGGATCCGTGATATTTTCATGAGAAAGCAGCTGCTGGTACTTAAATCTTTCCCACCAGTGATTCTGCATCAGAAGCGATATTTGGCCAAAAAATTTTTTTCATTCTTTGCTCAGATAACCGTCATTACAGATCCCAGATCCATGTCGTAATGTTTTGATCTCCCTCTCTCTCCTCTAACTTCTGTCTCTCCCTTTAATGGCTGTCTTTAATAAATGATGCTTCCCATTGCTGTGTCTTCAAACACATTAACACACGTCATGTTATCACTTCTGAGGACCTGTGCTGCAACCTGGCAGATGAGGACCCATGTCTTGGCCGTGTTTTGATATTGATATTAATTTAGTGTCCCAGATTATTTCTTTTATACCACGCACGACTGGCTTTGTAGATTCAGTGTCAGGTTTGCAAGCAGTAAAAAAAGTGAAAGCACATTTAATTCTTGGGGTATTTTTTAGAGCAGAAAAAATATAATCTGAAATCTTGGATCCTGAAATCCAACAATCCTTAGGGTTATGCTGGAAGTCGGAGCTCATAATTACGTCATTTTGGACCTCCGTGCATTGGAGTTACAACGTGGGAAGAAAAGAGAAAGCCTCCAGCTTTTGTAAGCAACAATCTAGCCAGCAAGCATGGACATAGATTCATAAATCACAACATATTATTATTTAAAGTTATTATATTTATTTTTGAGTTATTATAGTTATTAACCTATTAGACTGGTCACTGATTAATAACTCAAAAGCAAATAGACCTATAAGTAATATCAACTTGGAACTAATGCGTTCTGTTGGCAGACATTTCAAGAATAAATGCTCTATAATTATGATTAATAGCCAACACGTTTAAATAATATTTGAATTGATGAATTATATTCATAAAATTACATTTGTTCTGAGCTGTCCATGACATTTATTTTACAGTTAAAGAGATCTCTGCAGGCAAATAGTTTTGAGAACACCTATAATGCACTTTTAGAGTGGGGTACTAGATCAGACACAGGTATAGTGATATGAGTATCAGCAAAACAGGAATAATTTGGATGCTTGAGTAAGACAGCGTCAGATGTGCGTGCGTTAATATGTATCCCTGAATCTATTATGAAAAATAAAATATTTTTGCACAACAAAGTTATTGTTGGTTTAAGAAAAACTCTGTTGACAGGTGGAACAGAAAACACGGTATGATTTTGGGTATAATTTAAGTCATACGCAGCTACAACTACAACAGTTATTTTTAATTTTTACCTAAATTTACTTTGTTTGTACTTTTTTTTCTAATCTCTCTCTCTCTCTCTCTCTTTGTGTGTCTGCAGCCTCCTGATAACGGACCACCTCCTCTGCCCAGTTCCTCTCTTCCTGAGGGCTACTACGAGGAAGCCGTGCCTCTGGGCCCTGGGAAAGCTCCAGAATACATCACCTCCCGTGAGAACACACACAGAACTCTTAACACAAACACGTTTGGAAATTTTTTTAAAAAAAACGAAAAGAGTTGATAGATCACAGAAAATTCAAAGAGAAAAGTGCGTTTGGATTTCCCACATGCGTATAAACATTAGTTTTGATCATGAGTATGCAGTTGCATATGGCACGTGAACAAACGGCGTATTATCCAGTACAGCAGGATCTCGTTTCTATCTGGCTTCTATTCTCTCATTTCAGAGTATGACTCAGACGCCATGAGCAGCTCGTACGAGTCATATGACGAGGAAGAGGAGGATGGGAAGGGACAGAAGATGCGCCATCAGTGGCCCTCGGAGGAGGCGTCTATGGACTTAGTGAAGGACGCACGCATCTGCGCTTTCCTTCTGCGCAAGAAACGCTTTGGACAGTGGACCAAACTGCTCTGCGTCATCAAGGACAATAAACTCCTCGTGAGCATTGACACCGATATATATCTAAAAAAAATTAATGATCCTCTAGCATTAATCAATCAGAAAACATCCCTAACTGTCTCTCTCTCTCTCTTTCTCTCTGTCTCTCTCTCTCTCTCTTTCTCTATGTGTCTCAGTGCTATAAGTCATCTAAAGACCAGACTCCTCAGATGGAGCTCCTCCTGTCCGGCTGCAGTGTCACTCACATCCCCAAAGACAGCAAGAAGAAGAAGCATGAGCTGAAGATCGTCCACCAGGGGGCAGACGCTCTGGTGCTCGCTGTGCACAGCAAAGAGCAGGCTGAAGAGTGGCTCAAGGTAAAGACACACCAAGAAAAAATGTATACAGTTACTCGAAAGAGGGAAACTGAAACTTAGAACTTGAAATTATGTCACTTTTGAAATTATGTCACTTTTAAATTGGGGAAAAAAAAACGTCCAACTCCATGAAAGCACCAAAACCTCATGAACTAGCAAACGAGCTAGCAAGCTAACATTAGTGACATGAGTGATAAATTTAACCCTCATGTATTTATCTTCTCAAAATAGTAAACTGTATGCCCAGTGTTATAGATTTAACTAACCAATGCATCAGTTTACTGATTTTATGTAATTTGTCGCCTAAATAGTATTCCTTACTTACAAAGCTCCAGATAAACAGCTACTGTAACAATACACCGTGTCCCAAAAGTCTCCATACACAGGGATTGTGTCTGCCAGCGCCACGTCGGTTGTGTCTACATCAGCGGATGTTTGTGGACGTTCACTTCTCGGTTGGTCCGCAACACTTCCAGTCTTTTTGAGTTTATTAATAAGTTTGGGAACAGTGTGGTGTGTGAGGTGCTTCCCATGTTTCCTGTTAAAGTCCATCGCAATCTTGCAACAGCTTCCCGATCCAGCCATGAGAATGATTTCAGTACCTTCTTCTTTTGTCAAAGGCATTCTTAAAGGCTTAAAAAACCTTTGGAAGACATTTTACTAAAAAGTGTTAATTTCCCCTATGTATGGAGACTTTTGGGACACCCTGTAAAAAGAGAAGAATAAATACTCAGAACAGTGCATGTTACGGTAAGCTAAGGTGAGAGTGTAAATACAGGATGTACACGAAGCCACAAGTCTATTGTGTACATGGCGCAGGAGAGATTTTTCCCCCACATCTGTTTTCTTCAGTTTCCCAGCGGCATCGTTTCTCGACTCGGTAGTGGACACTCTACAGCAGCTATAATGATCATCGCAGGACTCCGGGGTAGCCTGGGAGCATTGGATCATCTGTTTATAAGCCTAAAGGGTTGAGAACGCACCACTGATGGGTCACGTGTCATCAAACACGGGCTTAGTATCTTTAAAAATATCACTGTTGGCAAATTGCTGTAGGAATAAAACACTTTATAGAAAAATAATCAGTGACGGGGTGGTGTGATCAAGCAGAGTTACCATTACCACGAACCACAAAGCTGATTATTTTCCTATGACAGCACATCCCCAGAGTGTTTTCTTCATCTTATACTCCAGCAATTTGTCAACAAGTTCAATATTTTATTTATTAAAGAACAACTTGTGACAGTTTTCATCAGTTTAAAACTGCGGAACATCTGCAAAACACGTTAGCTCCGGTATACTCAGCATTTTTTTTTTTTGATGAAGCAGGGTCTGTTCCTCATCTGCATGTGGTAATGAGGGTGTGTTTATTGATCTGTGGGTGTGAAAGCCTGCTTTGGCACGATCTGTATTTAGGAAAAGGGCAAACCCAAATACTTTGTGTATTGAAAGCATACTGGAGCAATAAACGTCAGCATTTTTACAATCCCACATAAATCCATCCCACACCCTTACTGTCTTTCTCTGTGCTATCACGTTTCATTTACACGCTGTTGATTTTTACGTAGCCGGTGATACACACCATCAGTTAAGACACGCATGTTCTCTCCACATCATTAGTATTGTAATGTGTGAGTGAATACACTCCCCATGGGTGTGTGTGTGTGAGTGATGGATTGCTTTGATGGAGCTTACATTTTCTTCTCCACCCCTCTTTTACTGTCGCTCTCCATCTCTTTTGCAATGCCCTAGAACATAACCGCTTTCATATGAGAGCCATCAGAGGGAGTGTTAGCTGTCCGGAGGGAAACGTTCTCAGTCTTTAGTTGTTAAATCACGCAGAAGTGAAGTAAGCGCTTCTCTAAATGACACCGGGGGGCTTCAGTACTTTATTAAAGCTGCATCCAGTAATTATTAGCTAATGTCCTGTTTATGGAAAATGTTACCCTGCTTTATTGATAATTCGTTCCAGGACTAATTCTCTTGTTAGTTGTGTTCTGTGGGTTTTTTTTTTCTTTTCTTTTCCTGGTTCAGATTTTTTATTCTGTCTACAGCTCCTCTGATCCGGGTCTTTGGTCAGGCACATGGAGGTCCTGGCTTTCTTCTTCTCTCTCTATATCTATCTTTGTTTTTCCCTTCCCTGTCACATGTCTCTCCTCTGGCTGATGTGGTAAGGCATTGCCATGTGTGTGTGTGTGTGTGTTTGCTATGTTTCTGTGATGAACTGCCGCTTCAGTTATATGGACATGCCGAGTCAGCGCTGTGTGGATATGTGCTCCTGCACCTTGCTTTGGTTTGCCTGTCTATTTACTCTGTGTGTGTGTGTGTGTGTGTGTGTGCTAATGAATATGGCAACATTAATCATTGCCGTTGTTAAATGCTGATTAATTGGGTTTCCAAACAAACAAGTTTCCAAACAAAAAAAAAGGCTGTGGGCCTTTTATAATCAGGGTTATTTCTTAAATCTGTTTATTAGACCAGATTATGTGGAGTATTCACCATACAAATCCCAGCGAATGAGCTGTTACTATAGAAACGATAACATACAATAACATAAGCTGCATTATTGTCAGAGCTGCTGTTATAGAAAATTAATCAACACCTTCTGAACAGTGCTGTGGTATAAAACATTGTTAACAGACATTTATTCCTGTCTAATAAACATTCCTTATTATTTAGGAATATTAATTTATGTCAAGTTTTTAATTTAGCTTCCTATTCCTATTTACCAACCACCGAAGTATATATTTGCGTTTCCATAGAAATGGCTCATTTCTGAGTCCAATATGATGAACATCTCAGAGACATTTCAGTAAAAAAGTGAACACAGTGCTGAAGGTGGTATCAGTGATGTTCATATCTGCTAAGAGGGGAAGCTCTCATCTCCCCAGAGTGGCACTACAACCAATCAGGACAAGGAGACCTCTCTACTCACCTGTCAATCATGTTGATTTTCAGAAAGCTTTGGGTGTTTAGCATGAGTTTTACGGGCATGGCTTTGAAAGGAACACTGTTAAAGGTGGAGCGAGCTTCAGCTTACATCCATTAAAGTCGCTGATCATTCCTTTATATCACGTATCAAACACAAGGCCTGTGGCTCTCAGTTGCATTTCATTTGTCCCACGTGAACTTGTAAAAAATAATAGCGAACTGGCCCGCAGTAGGCTTACGCTACTGCTCAACATTTTCACACTATCCAGAATTCACAGCAGATCCGTAGTGTAGCGACCGCAATTGTACAGTGTACACGAACACGTCTCACTCTGCTTAACTAAAACTGACAAGCCATAGCCATTTTTGCATTTTTAAAATATCCAAAGGGTTGTTATCGTGAACAGGTGTGTGTATACATGAACTCTGGTTTCTATCACAACTGGCTTGACCGCAGTCTGAAACACAGGTTAACATCAATGCCTGTGTTCTGTGCTTGATGTAAATCACACTCACATCTAAAAACGATTCAGAAGCATGTCGTGTGTTATGCTGGCAGTGGCACATGCAGAAATTAATTTCAGTGGGATGAGGAAATACAAAATAAAATCACAATTGTTTTTCTCATCTGTACGTTTAAATTGGGGCATGTGACGCATTTCAGGGGGATGTCCGAAAGCAGATAACTTAATCAATTAAGGCACAATCTACCGCCAAACAGTCTTTCCATATTATTATTTATTACTTAATAAGGGAAAATTATACCTTATATTATAAATCCTGATCTGCTTTTCTTATCCAGTAAACTCTCTCCTCCATATCTCTGTGCTTATAGTGTAGATATCTGGGTAGTAGCTTTCAAATACAAAATGCAGCATCCCAACTGGCTAACCCTAGTATCCAATAAAATGTGATTAAACAAAGGAATGCATTCATTTAAATAATATATTATAGTTTCTGTTAGTTCTTCTTTATTTGAGCAGAATTTGAGTTTGACACCCCTGCTTTATATGAAACCTCGATTTGTCAACCCTTTGATGGTTCATGTGACCTTTTAAAAAGGTTTGAAAAGGTCTGGATTTTTTTTTTCCTCATGAGGAGAGGGCAAGAATCCAAAAAAATGTTGTCTTTGTACAGAACAAACTTACAGAATAGTAATCAAAGGAGCTACACTAAAATAATGGACAATTTAAATCTGTAGTTTATTTTATTACATATTTCACTATCCAGACAAAAAGTAGTAAATAATAATAGTAAGAATAAGAAGAAGAATTGAACCAAATTTCATATATATACAAAAATCTAAACATATTTTTACATATAACATCTATAGTTTGTCTACTAGATTCTACTGTATTTTATTTTTCTATTTTATTCATTATATTTTATGCTTTTATTGTATTCGGCTTTTATTATATTCTGTTTTATTATGTATCACTGTTGCACTGTGGGACGAGGCACTAAGGAAAAGCATTTCACTACATTAATACATCACATGTATGTAATGTAAGTGACAAATAAAGAACCTTGAACCTTGAACCTTGAAATCATATATACAGTTTGCTAATTGTATTGATTTTATTCATTGATACAGTTTGTCCAGTAGAGGGCAACAAATAATGAAACAGCAGCTCATTGCTTACAGAGCAGTTCACTATCCCTGTATCTATCATGCGGTAAAATAAATATTGTCGATTAATATCACACCAGGATTCATGCTGCGTTTGACTTAACTTGGAAGCTGGAACTCAGAATTACATTATTTTCAACATCTGTGCATTCAAGTAATAAAGTGAGAAGAAAAACTACAGACACCTCCATGTCCATCTCTATTTTGTTAGTAACGATCTGGTCAGCTAACTGTAATGAGTGATGTACATATATTTACCTGCAGACTGTACAGTGTTATAGATTTAAAGTGAATATGTGTATGTTGATTGATATAAAGTCAATACTTGTATATACAGAATAACTCATTTAAAGATAAAGAAGTCCTTCTGTGTTGACTGTTCATGCTGTGAGCAGCCATGTTGATTTGACGTCACTTGCTGAACTCTGGGTTGAGGAGACCTTCCTGACTTTCTGATTTGAGCGGGCGTCTGTCTTGCTTCTGGCTTTGTTCGTATGAAGTAACGTTATTCCTGTGTGTGGATTTATATTCGAATGTGTCATTCATGCAGACTGCAGGGACAGCAATGATGCATGGAACAGCTCTGACTGCATGACATGCCACCGCTGTGTGTTGCATGGTGGAATGTTGAAGCTTTTGCATAACTGTGAATAAGTCTTTAATTGGAGATTTCTTACTACTTTGTTTTTACCTTTTTCTCCTCAGAAATATAATGACAGGTAATGAAAGGTATTACACAAAATTCATTATTTAAAAAAACCCCTCAAAATACATTATAAAAACCCCACAATAATAATTATTAAAATCTCTCAATTCCTTATTTAAAAACTCTAAATTAATTATTAAAACCCCTCAGACTTCACTATCTAAAAATCCCTAAAAATCCATTATTTAAAAGAAAATCCCTTAAAAATTCATTATTTAAAAAACCCTGCAAAATTAATTATTAATAAAACCTTAAA
Source organism: Pangasianodon gigas (assembly GCA_022758105.1). Classification (NCBI taxonomy): domain Eukaryota; kingdom Metazoa; phylum Chordata; class Actinopteri; order Siluriformes; family Pangasiidae; genus Pangasianodon; species Pangasianodon gigas. The sequence continues at coordinate 23,322,739 of CM040465.1, forward strand.
ATTAATTATTTTAAAACACTAAATTCATTATTAAAACCACTCATAATTAATTTTTTATAAATTCTTTATTAAAACCCCTCAAAGTTCATTATTAAAACACCTTGAAATTCATCTTTAAAAATCCCTAAAACTCCATTAATATAAACTCAATTTTTCAAAAAAACCCTTGAAATCCATTGTTTAAAAAAAAAAAAAATCCTTAATATTTATTATTAAAAAACCTCAATATTCTTTATTAAACAAAACTGTCAAAAATTCATTATTAAAGATGTTATGGTGGTCTGTTTTTTTTTTTTTATGTTTGTTTGTTTGTTTTTCATGACAGTGGTGTTGTCTGCCTCATTGAGCTCCTATTGAGCATGTAGAATTTGTTGTAATGGTAGCAACCAGCCCAAATATAGCCAGGGGTGCCAATACTTTGAGTCTTTGCGACGATACTGGGAATAGAATGTTAAAATTGAATATTTAACTTTATTAAAAGTACCTACAAATCATTCTGCATACTCTATGTAGTGAGCGTATACAGTATGTACAGTGAGTAGGAAACAACTCTGAATGCCCATCGCTACTCAATACAATCCTGAGTAACATGTGATACAGAGCCCTGAGTGTGTGTTTTGTTTTCTGTATAAGGTGATGAGAGAGGTGTGTGCTAACGGGACTGGAGCAGTGGACTCTGATGGAGCCGTGTCCGGATCTTCCGTTAACAAAGCCGAGCTGGAAAAGGTAAAGTCGGAAAAAAGAATGGATAATTCACATGTTTGGGTATTCATACTATGCTGCCTTCACGTGCTATCGGAATTATCATAAATACAAGTTTCCCACTAGGAAGTTGCACATGAATGACCCCCTCAAGTCATAATTATGACTGGGATCATTTTGATTCCAGAGTTTCCGAGATGGGAGGAGTCCTAAACTTTCAACATGGCGGAGGAGAGAACAGTTTCTGTACTGAATGACAGATTTTGTTCACTTTTCTAAATGAAGCTAATTGTTAGCACTTGCAGTTTTGGTCATATTCATTGATGTATATCAGCAACCATTTGATGCATGTTGTACATTTTTACACCATGAAAATAGCTCGTATTTGACCGACGTTCCATTCAGCAGGCTAGCTAACTGAGTAATATGTGTTATGGTGTCAAAATAAAAGTAAAAGAAAAAAGTAATATGTATGAATAAACCTGGCGTCGTCCATGTTTCATGTTCTTTCCGACAACAAAGCACGTGAACACGACATATTCGTAATTATCACTTCAATTCCCATATAACATGAAGGCAGCATTAATCATATATCTGATGCTTGATTGTGGATCCGTCCATTATACATATTATATATTTTATTATAATATACATATTATACATGTGCATTTGTCATCGTTTCCTTAAAAAACTGTTTAACTATTCCAAAATCATCTCAAATAATCTTTAAAAATTTACTTATTTACTTTTAAATAAATACATTGTGGTTCTGCCTTCCTTATTACTGTTCTCTAAACAAACTCAAGCTGATCATTAAGTTTTATTGTATTTCGGTTTGTTTGTGCACAAGTCTGTGTGTGTGTGTGTGTGTGTGTGAGAGAGAGAGAGAGAGAGAGATCTAGAGCTCTTTTAATACTGTTAATTACACACAACTCTTAAACTGGCACAGTGTGTCAAAGCCATAATTATCCACACTTAATACCAAACAGATGCTCTTAAGTCTTTTCTCTGTTAAAAAAAAAAGTTACGTAATAAATACAGACGGTTGACAAATTAAAGGAAAAGTGTGTTCGTAAGGTTTGTAGTACGTTTTGTAGTATGCTGTAAAGTTTTGTAGTATGTTATAAAATTCTCAGGTTTTGTAGTTTGTTGTAAAGTTTGGTAGTACATTGTAAAGTTGTCAGGTTTTGTAGTATGTTGTAAAGTTGTAAAGTTTGTAGTACGTTGTAAAGATTCGTAGTACGTTGTTAAGCTGTAATGTTTTGTAATATTCTCTAAAAGTCTCTGTTTTTGCGGTATGCTGTAAAGTTTTGTAGTATGTTATAAAATTCTCAGGTTTTGTAGTTTGTTGTAAAGTTTTGTAGTATGTTGTAAGGTTTAAAGTTTTGTGGTATGTCATGAGATTTTTTTAGAATGTTGTAAAGTTCTCATGTTTTGTAGCATGTTGTGAAGGTGTCAGGTTTTGTAGTATGTTGTAAAGTTTTGTATTTTGTGGTAAAGTTGTAAGTTTTTATAGTATGTTTACAACTTTACACCATACCACAAAAAAATACAAATTTACAACATACTGCAAATCTACACTCAGCAGATTACACTAACTTTGGTATTGGCGATTGTTATAAAAACAATTACAATGCATTCTGGTAACAATTCATAAATGCATTATAAACTTTGCTATAAACTATTTCATAAAGCATTATAACAATGTGTGACTGTAAGAATATATGCATAGGTCATAGGTTGTACATACAGCCTTCATAGAAAGTGTTACTCTGACATGTGTTCTTTGTCATCCATCTGTATATTTACACTTTTTTTTTACACAATAGAAAGCCACTGGCTGGCTATTTGTGTATCTGTATCTGATGTTTTACATTTATGAATGAATTTTTGACTCTTGCAGAAGTTGTCCTGTGACAGACCGAGTTCTGATGGAGAGCCCAGTCATGAAAATGGTGTCTCAGATGGAAAAGATCCAGGTAAATAACTTTATATCAATAAATTTGCATATCAAGAATATAGAGTCATGTAAAACATGCAACAATATTACTATACTTTGTGTTTGTCACAATCTGACACAGTTTCAACTTTTTCTACTGTGTGTTGTGCCATTACATGGTGGTGTGTACTTGTGAAAAAGATTACATACTACAAAACTGTACAACATACTACAGAACTTTACAACATATTATAAAACCTTACAACATGCTACAAAATGTTACAACTTTACAACATACTACAAAATCTTACAACATACTACAAAACTTTACAACATACTATAAAACCTTACAATATACTACGAAACATTGCAACATACTATAAAACCTTACAATACTACAAATCTTTACAACATGCTGCAAAACTTCACCACATGCTACAAAATGTTATAACTTTACAACATACTACAGGATCTTATAACATGCTAAAAAAATTACAACTTTACAATATACTACAAAACATTGCAACATATTGCAAAATTTTACAATGTACTACAAAATCTTACAACATGCTAGAAAACATATAACTTTACCACATACTACAAAATCTTACATACTACAAAACTTTACATCATACTACACAAGCTTACATCATACTACAAAATTTTACAACATACTACAGGATCTTATAACATGCTAAAAAACATTATAACTTTACAATATACTACAAAAAATTGCAACATACTATGAAATTTTAGAATGTACTACAAAATCTTAGAACATGCTACAAAATGTTATAACTTTACGGCATACTATAAAACATAAGAAATTTACAACATACTACAAAATTTTACAACTTTACAAGATACTACAAAATCCTACAAACCATACAACTTTACCACATACTACGAAATCTTACATACTACAAAACTTTACAACATACTGCAAAATCTTACATCACAACTTTACAGCATACTACAAAATCTTACAACATACTACAAAACAGTACAACTTTGACATACTATAAAACTTTACAACTTTACAACATTCTACAAAATCTTACAACATACAATAAAACATTTAGAACATGCTAAAAAACCTTAAAACTTACTACAAAATCTTACAACTTCACGACATACTATAAAAGATTACAAGTTTACAAAATAAACCAAAACTTTACAACTTTTTACAACTTTACACTTTGCATTGTGACAAAGTATAGTAAGGACATACCCCGTCCTCACAAAAATATATTGAAGCCAAAAGATTTAATGTTAGGGTTAAGCATTAATTAATTACAGTAATCATTATGTCAGTGGAAGATTCTCACAAAGATAGAAGAATATGCGTGTGAGTGTGTGTGTGGGCGTGCAAGTGACATCATTAGAAAAGAACCACAGGGCGGAAAATATTCACATGAACAGCCAAAAATAAAATTCTACCATTAACTGTTAGACTGAAAAAAGTGTACTGTCTGGGAAACAAACTGAGGAACACGAATGGAGCATGAAGAATTGCTGCAGAAAAATAGACACACATCTCTATCAGCAAGTTCAGTTTTACATTTACAGCATTTAGCAGACGCCCTTTTCCAGAGCAATTTACAGAAGTACTTTATAGTCTGAATTAAAAAACATATCCACAAAGAATAACATCAAGCTTGAACCTATTAAAGGACGTGAGTCAACGTGAAAGAAAACATACACAATAAGGGATTATTATTTTTTAAATAGAAGTGTTTGTGTCAAGTCCTTGGTGAAGAGGTAGGTATTTAGTGTATATTTAGCATACAGTATCTCTTCCATGAGAATTTGGCCCTGTGTCAAATCCACCCAGATGCTAGTTAGCACAAGTGTCAGTCTTCCACTGACTGTGACTCTGTGTCGGCCATTTTACCATGTGCATGGGGCGTCACTTCCAAGATGGTGGCATCAGCTCAGCTAGCTCTCGTGTTATCTTTTTGTTATTTTATGGCTAATTTGCACTATTTTTTCTCAAACTACATATGCAGGCATCTCATATGACCTTTAATGACAAATCTTTTCTGTACTTTACATTCCTGAACACAGTGAATGCCAAATGAGATTGTAGTAAACCCTGTATATGTACAATGGCAATAAAAGTTTAATTGAATTGAATTGGTGAAAGAGGAAGTGTGACGTTTCCCAAGCCGAACTGCATCTAGGTGGAAATGCCATCTGTATGTTAACAATCAATTTTCAGAAATGTTTACATAAGATACACCAGTTTAACATCAGCTGATCATCTGCTGTTTTGTATGTTGTAAAGTTTTGTAGTACATTGTAAAGTTGTAAAGCTGTGTAGTACGTTTTAAATTGTAAAATTTTTAATATGTGGTAAAGTTATTGTAAAGTTTTGTAGTACATTGTAAAGTTGTAACATTTTGTAGTGTATCATGAAGGTCACAGGTTTTGTAGCATCCTGTAAAGTTTTGTAGTATGCTGTAAAATTCTCAGGTTTTCTAGTTTGTTGTAAGGTTTTGTAGTATGTTGTAAAGTTCTCAGGTTTGTCATATGTTGTAAAGTTTAGTAGTACATTGTAAATTTCTAACTCTTTGTAGCATGCCATAAAGGTCTCAGGTTTTGTAGCATGCTGTAAAGTTTTGTAGTTTGTTGTAAAGTTCTCAGGTTTTGTAGTTTGTTGTAAAGTTGGAAAGTTTGTAGTTTGTTGTAAAGGTCTGTAGTATGTGTAAAGGTTTGTAGAATGTCTGTGTGTGAGTGTGTGTGGGTGTGTGTGGGCATGCAAGTGACATCATTATAAAAGAACCACAGGGTGGAAAATATTCACATGAACAGCCAAAAATAAAATTCTACCATTAACTTTTAGACTGAAAAAAGCATGCTGTCTGGAAAAAACTGAGGAACACAAATGGAGAGTGAAGAATAACATATAAATAACATATCCATGCTGCACTTTACATTCCTGAACACAGTGATACCAAATCAGATTGTATTAACCCCTATATATGTACGATGGCATTAAAAGTTGAATTGAATTGAATTGGTGAAAGAGGAAGTGCTCAAAACCAAACTGCATCTAGGTGGGAATGCCATCTGCATGTTTCAGAAACGTTTACATAAGATACACCAGTTTAATATCAGTTGATCATGTGCTGTTTCTGGACTGAACTTGAAGTCTTACATAAGTAACTAGTGTAATTTACAGCCAAGAGTAGAGCGAAAGCCTGTAAATTCTGTTTGTTTGTTCAACCTTAAACAACCACCCTAAAGTTAAAGTATGTCATAAATCCCTGAGCCGCTTTACAGCTTGTCTCCTGAGCGAAATATATACGAGCTGATTTTGATGAACTCCATGTCCATTTGACGTTGACGCTTCCTCCATATGAGCGATGCCAAAGACAAGATCAGCGGATGCTCTTGAAATAAGATAATTGGATTCTTTTTATCCAGTCTTCGCCCAGGCTGGGATTAAACCTCCGTCTGCTTCAGGCCTGTGGAATTTCAGCCTGTGGACTTTGGGGAAGAATTGTCTAATGGCGATGAATTCCAGTGCAGTTAGATCTGTGCAGCTAGCATGAATTGTGTGATTGATTTTCTTGTCTCCTAGCCACAAACTGATATTAATGTGGTATTATTTTTTAAAGTGAATACAGATGAACAGCTATAAGTGAAGGGGATAGATCAAAATCAACCGGGAAATGTGTTGTTTTTACCTCTTTTCCAGATATGGTTACAGTTTTAAAATCTTTTTGAGACCCTCTTTTTTAACTTCTGAATAAAACACTAACCAGCACCCTATAGGACCCCGGAGTTCATTTTAACACTTACCTACAACCTGGTAGTCATTTTAACATTATCTAACCAGAGAAACGTTAACCTCATCACCCAGCCTTATCTAATCTCACGTCTGCGAGTGTAATGGCCGCTCCAGATGTGCCTACGTCACACCGGTGCCCTGCCACCGCCCTCGCTTTGACGAGGAAAAGAAGAAGGACAAGGAGGAGGGATAAAGAAACGGCTCGCCGCATGGATTCATTCAATTAACCGCATTCTTTCCAGCCCCTGCAACTGCTCGGACTACGTGGAATCAAATTAGACTGATCGCTGAATTTTTTCCTCGTGTTCAAACAGAGAGAAATGCAATAGAAGTCCTATAAAAGAGGCTGAATTGCTTTTGCATCTGCGTCTCTGGTTTCTGCCCTCGGGCCTGGATCTGCTGTAGCGGGATCAGCGCACACATGAGCTTAGCTTTAATTAAAGAAGTCTCCAGCACAGATGTAATCTTCTTCAGTCAAATGTCTCGATGGTTTCAGTGTCCCAGCCTCATCCCTCTTCTCTATTTCTATATATCTGCATTCTCTCCAGCTATCTTTTTTAATTTTCTCTCACATTTTCTTTAAAGTGTACTGGACATGTGTTCTTTAAAGCGTAAAGTCAGTGCATTTACACCATAGTGCAGTTGAATCCTAGATTCCGATTGGTCAGAAGATGTTGATTTATTTTCTATAACAGCAGCTCTGATAGTAGTGCAGCTGCAAATCACAGGTTTATATTAATGAGCTCGTTCTAATACGTTATCGTTTCTATAGTGACAGCTCATTCACAGGGATTTGTATGGCGGATGATTCACATAGTCTAATATTAACAAAAAAATGTGTGTAATTGTTGATATGATGAAGTTTTCTGTAAGGAGACATTTATAAACATTTATAGAAGGAGTCTCCAGTGTCAGTGTTTTGTAACAGTCAGTAAATTTTCTGATATCTTCGGGACAGATGGGTTTCTGGTTTCTCTGTAACATGACAAGCTGCTTTTTTTTTTATAACTTATTAACCTCAAGAGAGAAAACGAGAGGCTGGTGAGGGAACAACTGTTTATAGCTGCTATAAAATAAGTGAGAACAGGAACTAACTTGTTTGACAGATGCTCCAAAACATTAAATGTAACTATAAACCGATAAAAACACTTAGTGACATGCTGTTATAGGAAAATAATCAACTTTGCAGTGGTAACTGGATCTCTGCTTCATCATACCACCCTGTTGTTGATTATTTTCCTGTAACAGCATGACAAGGAGTGTTTTATTCCTTATATAGTACATGCATCATAATACACAGAAAGTATGTAAAGTATATTTGAAACATTTTTGTTTAAACTTTTCCGAGTCCTCTCAAGCTTTCTTCCTCATATTGTTTTGGGGTTTTTCCTTATCACTTGTTCGTTAAGGATCTAAATCAATATCCAGATTTCTGTAAAGCTGCTTTGTAACATTGTTAATTTTTAAAAGTGCTAAATAAAATTGAATTGAACTGGAAATCACTTTAAGTTAATGTATTCTTAACACATTGTACATAGTTTAAAAAAAAATCATAATATATTCTAGTATGTGTCACAGTTTCAGCATCATTAAAGGATTTACAGATCTTGTAATATGGGCTAGTGCATAAGAAGTGCATTTCAGGAGCGCTCACACAATCTGTATGTTTTTACTCCAGTTAAAGGGAAGAAGAACTCGAAGACTGAACAGAAAGGCACAGTGGGGAAGGTGGCAGGGAAGAAAATCACTAAGATCATCAGCCTGGGGAAGAAGAAGCCGTCCACGGATGAACAGACGTCATCGGCGGAGGAGGACGTCCCGACCAGCGGTAAGACCAGAGGACGAGATTAGGGAGAAGTCAGCTGTGATGATGATGATGATGATGATGATGAGAGTACATATAGAGCACTATGTAGGGTTTACAACACACCTACACTATTGGCCGTGCTGTGTGGGTAGGAGGGGCATACTCTCTATCTCATGTCAGTCACACTGACATTAGCCAATTATGAGCGTCTGTGAGCTCATGTATGCGAAAGAGGGTGAATAGTGATCTCTTTCCTCTGAGTGTGTTATGTCGCCTTTTGACACAGAATGTGCAGCAGCTCGAAAAGTTGTGTTTGGCTGATTTCACATGTCTTGGATGAAGCACATGATAGTCTTCACCCTCCCCAGTTAGTAGGTGGCTGTTATATGATAGCGGAGAGCTGGCTGATTTAAGACTAAATTTAGGAAGGAAAAATTGCAAAAAATAAATAAATAATATTAATGATTTGGGATTCATCCTGGCTGAGTGTTGGAAAAAAGCTGCCTAAGGACGAGTTGAAAATGCTGGATTTTTTTCGTGGATCCTGAGTCACTAAAGAAATGTAAAATTGAATTAATATCAGTTATAAAGGAACATTACTAATAGAAAATAAATAGAAAATCTAAAACAAGAAAGTGACACATTTTTCAGCTTCACTAAAGGATACTGCAAATGCTGCTAATGGTCACTCTGTGTGTGGAACGATATTTAAATTATTTTAAATCCTAATTAACATTTCTAAAAGAATAACTAGCTTTTAAATTAAAAAAAAAAGTCCTGAACCCTTGGCATGAATTTATTTTTGTCTCCTCCGTCACCGCCAGGCTATCTGAACGTGCTTTCCAACAACCGCTGGAGAGAGAGGTGGTGTCGGCTGAAGGATAACCAGCTGTTGCTGCATAAGGACCGGGAGGATCTGAAGACGCACATGGCCTCTCTGCCCCTGCGTGGTTGTGAGGTCATCCCTGGGCTCGACTCCAAACACCCGTTTGCTTTTAGGCTGCTGAGGAACGGACAGGAAGTGGCTGTGCTTGAGGTGAGAGCTCTGTTATATCTGTAATTCACTCTACTGATGAGTTATAAGGGCTGGTATTAATGCATGTGTGTGTGTGTGTGTGTGTGTGTGCGTCAGGCCTCGTCCTCTGAGAGTATGGGTCGGTGGTTGGGGGTGTTACTGGCAGAGACAGGCTCTACGACAGACCCTGCTACTCTACACTATGATTACATAGACGTGGAAACCACCGCAAACGTCATTCAGCTGGCCAAGCAGTCCTTCTGGTGAGGAGCAGAAATCTGTCCTACATCTCTGTATTTTATTTATTATATAATGTATCATATACAGTATAATGTGTAGTGTTTACATAAGGATATACAGTACTGTGCAAAAGTCTTAGGTACATGCAAAGAAATGCTGTAGAGCAAAGCTGCCTTCAAAAATAATGAAATTAAATGTTTCTACATTTAAAAAAATACTATAAAGAGCAGTCAACAGTAATAAATGAAACAAAGTCAATATTTGGTGTGACGATCCTTCACTTTAAAAAAAAAAGTAGTCTCAAATACAGTGTGTGCAGTTTTATAAGGAAATGAGCTGTAAGTGTTACTGAGCATCTTGCAGAAGCAGCCACAGTTCTTCTGAAGACTTTGACTGTCGACTCGCTTCTTATTTCTGCAGCGAAACCCAGCAGCCTTCATTCTGTTTTTTTTTTTATCTGAAAAGTGTCTCTTATGGAATCTGCTGCTTTCTTTACTGACATACAAACATTTTTCTGTAACATTTCATTTTGTGCTGGAAAACTAATGTTTGGAATCTAAAATGTTTTTGTACTGAATCAATAATGTGGGAGTCATAAAATAAAAATCTATAACAAAGTTTGTACTAAAAAAAAGGGTGCCTAAGACTTTTGCACAATACTGTATATTACATAATATGTAGTGTAGCTGTATGTAAGAAAGACTTACATTTTAAAATAGAGGTATATTTAGCTTTTTTCACCCAAAAACAAGAAACCATGGGGGGTACAAACTTTTGCACTCTAAGTTTTTAGATCTCTTAGAGTTTTCATTATAACACTGTTTCATTCTTTGAGTGCCGAGATATAAAATCCGTTGATGTATTATATCTAATATATATATTCCATGTGCAATCCTGCAGTGTATATGTCTCTGTGTTCACGCCGGTGCGGTTTGAACGTTATGGTGTTTGTTCTCAGTTTCACCAGTAAACGAGCCATTTCTCCAAACCCCTACCTGGATAACCCGGTGAACGGTTACGCCCGGCCCTCAGGTGTGGCCCTGCACTATGACGACGTTCCCTGCATTAACGGATCGGTATGGTTTCACACTCATGTACGTCTGTTTCTCTCTTCCCTCTCTCTCTCTCTCACACACACACACACACACACACACACACACACACACCATGATTGTCTGCTATTCTCTCCTCTCACCCTCCTCTTTCTCTCCCTCCTCTTTCTCTCCTTTGGTTTCTCCTCTCTCTTTCTCTGTCCTCTATCCTCTCTTTTTCTCCTCTTTCTCTGTCCATTCTCCTCGTTTCTCCTCTCTCACAATTTCACCTCTCTTCCTTTCCTGTCCTTAATCTCTACTCTTTTTCCTCTTTCTTTCTCTCTCCTCTCTCCTTTTTCACTCTCCTTTTTCTCTCCTCACACTCTCATCACTCTCCTCTACCTCTCTCCTCTCTCTGTCCACTCTCACACTTTCATCTCTCTTCCTTTCCTCTCCCCTCAATCTCTCTCCTCCCTGTCCTCTTTCTCTCTCCTCTGTCTTTCTTCTCACCCTTTCCTCTCTTGTCTTTCACTCTCTCCTCTCTCTCTTCTCTTTTTCTCTCCTCTCTCTTCTTTCTCTCTCTTCTTTCCCCCTTCTCTTTCACTCTCTCATTCTCTCTCCCTCTCTTCACTTTTCGTTCCCTCTCTTCTTTCTGTCTCCTCTCCTCCCTCTCCTTTCTCCCCTCATTTTCTTGCTTGCCTCTCAGAAGGACCCACAGCTCGGTTCTCTTGAGGCTCACTATGAGAACGCTGAACTTTATGAGAACATGCCTTCCCCCAAACTGGAGACTCGTTCCTCGTCCAAACTGAGCTGGCCACCATCTTCCTCTGGCCATTACAAAACGCCCATCTCTTCTTCCTCAGCTTCCTCTTCCTCCGCTGCTAATACTACCTCTCAGGTGACTAACACAGACTGTCTGCTTTATAACACTTTCTAACTTTTCTCTGTTTCTATCACTGTCTGCTCAGGAGATGTAGGAATACAGGACCTAAGTAAATTCTCCTCTTAAATACACATCTGAGAAGTTTGCTGTTTTTACTAAATGCTTATAATAACAATGCAGGTGTGTGAATGTTAGAGCAGGGCAGGCAGAAGTTATTTAATGAGCTACCAACATGGGATTTCAGCGTTAAACAGGTTTGCCAGGGAACAACAGAAAAGCATGGTTTGAATTTGAACAATTCCACAGCCATCTGTAACCAGAAGTCCGAGAGAGCCTTCTCTGGGTGGGAGGGTCATACTCTCTCTCCCTTTTCAATCAGAATGCCACTAGCCAATTATGGGCATGTATGCGGAAGAGGGTAGATAGCGCTTTCCTCTGAGTGTGTTACGCTGCCCTGTGATGCAACATGAGCAGCAGTTTCAAAAGATGCAGAGTGTGTAAAAGCTAGCACTGGCTAGTGGGTGGGAATTGGGAGAAATTAGGGGTTAAAAAAAAAATTTGTCAAATTCCTTTAATAATTGGATTAGAATTTTGATGAAATGAAAGATTTGTGGTGATCCAGAGTGTATTCCTGCCTCAAGTCCTGTGTTCCTAGGATATACTAAAGATTCGTTCATTCATTCAGCTACAGTAAGCACTTTATCCTGGTCAGGGTTGCACTGGATCCGGAGTCTATCCCGGGAACACTACCCGCAGGAATACACCCTGAATGCATACACACAGTGAACATGAATGAAAGAAATGAGTGAATCAATTATTAGGCAATATAATTTATTTATAAATATGAATATGTATCTACCGACAGTAATGTTTTGATTGGGGATGCAAACTTTTGCATGTTGACTGTATTTTACATCTCTTATAACTTAGACTTAGAATTTCTCCCGCTTGTTCTGAGGGAAAAAAGTTTTTTTGAATGATCACTTACAGTGTGTGTGTTCAACCTGTCAATCAGATGAAGGGAAAGAAAGCCACGACTGTCAACGGTTTAGCTGCCAAACAGAAGCTGGACAAGAACCAACCCAAAAAGACCAACGGAACCAACGGGTCCGGGCCAGTGAAACGCAACAATTCAAGTAAGAGAACAATATTCCTGAAAAAAGTGCCATGGATTTGTTAATGTAATGGATATTTTGCTTACACTTAGCCTGAGCAGACTTCATGTCTGGGTGCATGACCCCACTTATTCAACCAACGGTTTCTTTCTAGGAAAGTCTGTGTGGAAGAATGATAATTGCAGTTGTGGGTTAAACTTTGTCAGGCGTAACACTGCTTAGTAAACTCAGTCACCCCAAATTCACCACCAGAGACAGGCACTGAGTCATACCGCTCCACATCCGCATCCACACAAACACTCACAACTGTTAATGGTTCACTCAGTGGCCACATTTATGAAGATGGTTCCTCTCGTAAAAATACTCAGTCTGACTTTCTGTAAAACATATCACTCCAATGAACCCTTTAAACTTCTGAAGTATTTTTTAGTAATTTATATCCTATAGGAAGGGGACGCTTTTTTAAAAGTTTGGTCACAGAGCTTCCAAAGTTCAGAAAAGCGCAGAGTGACGTCAAGCGTTTATTTTTTTTCTTGCGCAATCAGGTCTCAAGCTGTGAGACAAGCGAGATGAACAAATATGGAGGACAAAGTGCTGGTGAAAATACGAGTCTTGTTACTGCATTACAACATGTTGAATCACAAATATTTCAGTAACAACGTGAACAACTTAAACTGAGGCTGAAGGCAGTCAAGTCTCACAAGCAGCTCAGAATTTCTTCCTCAAAAGGTACGATGAAGACAAACAACCTCCTCATCACCAGAGTTACACCGATCTTTACTTCATCTGCATTACTGATAATAATAAATCTCCTCCAACAAACGTGGAGGACAAAGTGACAGTGAGAATACAGTGAGACTATAAGGAGATTTATGAAATGTTGAATCACAAATATTTCAGTAACAAGGTGTGTATTTTTGGCACGTTCACTCGTACGCAATGTCACGTCTCACTTTAACTGTAGCTGCATACAGTCACGTCACACATGCAGGTCAAATTATTTTGATTTTCTTCCTCTAAAGCTACAGCGAAGACAAACAATCTCACCAGAGTTACACCGATCTTTACTTCATCTGTATTATTAAAAACAATAAATCTCATCTAGACAGCAAACTAGGTTAGTTAGTTAGTTGATATTAGCTAGGACTGGAGCATTATGTTTACAGTGTGTGTGTGATATGATTCGCATTTTTTTATCCCAGCACAAAAAAAGATTACAGACAGTACTGTTTTTGCAAAAAAAAAAAAAAAAAAATGCTCCCGATTGTTGAAAGAAAAGCATTCACCTTGTTGTCTGGAGATTCGATGCGAGTTCGAATCTCGATGATGTCACAGCTGTCCGTGGCCGGGAGCCCAAGAGAGCAAGACTGCCTGTGCTGTCTGGGTGGGAGGAGCATACTCTCTCTCCCCTGTCAATCACACCAACACTAGCCAATTATGGGCATCTGTGAGCTCATGGATGTGGAAGAAGGCAGATAGCACTTTCATCTGAGTGTGTTATGCCGTCCTGTGACTCAAAGTTAGCACGTGATAGCCTTTACTTTCCCTGGTTGGTAGTGTTTTTTACATTTTAATCTGAAGAACTGAATTTGAAATGGATTGTAACACCAAAAAATTGAATTCATATTTTTATATAATATTTTATTAGCTGAATCCTTCCACGCAAACTCAAGCCATGGAATAAAATTTCAATTTTCTGTACTTCAACTACAAAACTACACTTAACAATTCACAAAAATAAAGCACTAAAATTCAAATTTGTACATTTAAAATTCCATAAAAGCAGCCTTATTCAGTAACTCCAGTGAAACTCAGCTTGTCTGGGAGTTTTAGAGGATAAAAGCTGGAAGTCTTTCTAAGTGGTATTATGATTTTTTTCCCCCCGCAGGTGTGGATCAGTATAAATACGGGAAGAACAGAGTGGAAGCGGATGCTAAGAGGCTCCAGGCGAAAGAAGAAGAGCTGATGAAAAGAAAGCAGGAGATTCGTAACCGTCTCACACAGCTGAAGAAAGACAGGAGAGACCTGCGCACGGCCATCGAGAACAGCACCGGTGAGGACAACAACCGATATCGCAGCTGGTTTCAAACATGAGACAGGAAATGAAAATCAATCAATCAGTAAATCAATCAATCAATCAGTAAATAAATAGGATTATCCTCTCAAAATAAAAGATAAATACTTACAATCTGTCAGGAGAATCTGTAAAATCCAAATCAATGCCTCCAGTGAGAGCATACTACATACTAGAGATGATGACAAAAGTTTGTGCCCCCCACCATGATTTCTGTATGGGGACAAAAGGAAAATGCACCTCGATTTACAATTTATCTACAAATTAGAATTGCAAAATGTTACAAAAATACAAGGTAGATGCAATCAGAGAAGATATCCAGCTGAGATATTAATGATGTATCGGGAAGATGGCTTCAGAATGTCCAATATTACAAATGAGATGATCCAAAATTTGTTCAGAGGATATAAAAGAGTAAAAGTCAGACGTGGTTATAAAGGCAGTTATAAAGGCAGTGGACGTACAAGTTACGTACAAGTGGACATACAATTAAAAAAAATATTTTTTTTTACATTCAGAAATAAAATGCAAAATTAAACTGATATATAAACTTTAACACATACTACTGGACCATTTTCGTTACCTTTGATAATGAAGGAATGTCCGTATAAATTTGTCTGCTTCATTTTGTGCCTAAGGGGATGAAAACTTTTGCACTCCACTATATATATATAAATGAAAAATAATCTCAAATAAAAAGAAAATGAAAAACAAGAAAATGATTTGGCTTATCCTGAAAATAAAAACAGTAGTGTCTAAACAAATAGCTGAAGAGTAATTTATGTAACGTGTACCAGGCCTTGACGTTTTAATGTGTTGTGCATTTTGTTTCTGACTCCATATCCCACCTTATATTCCATAAATAGTTATAGAAATTCTGATAAATTCAGTTTCAGAAGACTGTCTGTACAGCAAGGATCTGGAAAGTGAGAGTTAATTTTCTATTTTTTTTTTTTTTTTTATTATAATGCAAATCCACTTTATAATACCAACGCCAGTATAATCCAATTATAATACCAAATCTAACTTCCTCAAACCTCACTAAAACACTCAAAACTATTAATATACATTTTATAATAATACTAATAATAATAATTGTAGTAGTAGGTATTATTATTATTATTATTATTATTACATTTACATTTTCTATAAGAGTGTGCCCTTTATAGTTTATTTCCTTCCTTCTCTATGACTAAATTTTCAGCATTTTTGGGGCTGATTTTTCAAAATATAATTTATTATGAAAATTCTGCAAAAAAAAAAAAAAGGTTGAAAAACAAACTTGATTTTGAACTGATGCTGATACACGAGCGCCACCTAGAGGCACTAAAGTTTAATTTTTGCATTTGCGGGAGATATGAACAGTGTCCTCTTAGCAGAATCTAGTGATTGGATATCAGGAAAGCAGCACTAGAAAATAAAATTGGTTGTAGGAGTAAACAGGGATATATATATATATATATATTCTTATACACTTTTTTTAAAACATATATCCCTTCATATATTTTTTTATATATATCCCTTCATATATATTTTTTATGTGTATATTTTTCTTATATTTAATTTTTTTCTTTATATTTTTCTTTATATATTTTTTATGTATATATTTTTCTTTATATTTAATATTTTTCTATATTTTCTTATTTTTATTTTAACAGTTGTATAAAGCATTTCACTGCAAATCGTACTGTGTATGGTTATGCATGTGACAAATAAAATTTGAATTTGAATTTGAATTTAGTCAGGAATCTGGTTTTCTGTGTGTGCGTGTGTGGTGTGTGTGTGGTGTGTGTGTGTGTGTGTGTGTGTGTGTGTGTGTGTGTAGGTAAGCGCTCTCAGGCCTCGCTGACGGAGCGGCTGAAGAAAGTGGAGGACGAGTGTAAGCTGAAAGAGGAGGAGCGAGTGAACTTGGAGCTGGAGCTGACGGAGGTGAAGGAGAGTCTGAAGAAGGCTCTGAGTGGAGGAGTCACTCTCGGACTGACCATCGAACCCAAGACCAGCAGCTCCAGTCCACAGGTCTGTACTGGCTATAAAGTAGAGATAATAGATGATAGTACTGTATATAATTACTACAAACTCTGGATTGTAAGATTTCAGCTGTAAGTGTGTTTATGTTATATGTGTGTGTTGTGTTGTGATGTGTGTGCAGTCTCCGGTGCTGGTCAGGCGTACGGTGGATAACTCGCCCATCTCCAGCTGTGACACCAGCGACACCGAGACCTGCTCACTGCCAGTCAACAGCGCCTCCTTACTGCGTCGCCAAGTACCGCAGAAAAACCCTCCAGTACGGGGCCATGTGCTCAGGAAGGCCAAGGTCAGTTCTCTCTCTCTCTCACACACACACAAACACACAGACACACACACACAACTTTTAACACACATCATATACAGTATGCCCAAGAAATGACTAACACATCTACACTTTTGCCCCATTACTCATTAAAATACAAATGTATATGAATATGCATGAGTATGCAAATTAGAGGCGGACCCATGTCCTTCTGCCATCTTACTTCCAAGAGTGAGGAATGTCAGACCCTTCACATGGTCTTTCCTGAACTGAAATATGTTTCTCTTTTGCAGAAATAAAACTCTAGCATTTTAAAATCCTCCAAAAGTAAAAAAAACTAAGATTTAAGATTTCATTCCAATTCCACTGATTGTCTAAAAGTAGCGGCTATTTATTGATTTAGTTTGCATTTAATAAAACATGTAATAAACAAAATCTTTATACCCACCTACATCCGTGTTCATTAAACTGGCTCATTTTCTTTAAATAAATTAATTAAATAATTGATTGATTGATTGATTGATTTCCATGTCAGAGTGTGTAAATGTAGTGGTGGGTGATATGACAAACATATCAAATCACGATCCTTGAAGACATTTCTCTGATGCACGATATCATGTTTACTAACAAGCCACTTGCAAAAGAGGGAAAAAAAGAAAAACTGAAAAGCTGAATTTTTCTTTAATTTAACAAGGAAAAAATTTAAATGTAAATTAAATCAGCTGCTTTTTGATCAAAATTTGTAATTTTTTAAATCAAAACGTTATAAAAATGATGCCGATACTTTTATTTAATGTGTAGAACAATAAATAAATAAATACTATTTTAAAATTTTTAAAAATAACTATTTAAGAAGGAACGATAAAGAAGGGAAAAATAATCTGTACAATTTTCACAATTTTAAATATTCAGTGTGAAATGCTACCATGTACCATCATCTGCTGCTTCTCATCAAAGTCTGTAATTGTTATTTAAAAAAAAAATCAGAATGTTTTTAAAAAATGATGCCGACACTTTTTATTTAATGTGTAAATTATTTAAAAATATTTTTATAAATATTTAAAAATTGCACTATTTAACAAGAAAGAAAAGGAATCTGTAAAAAGTTTGATACTTTACAATTTATTTCAGTTTAACAATAAATATTAAGTATGAAATGTTACATCACATCATCACATCCTTTTAAAAAAAAGATATCGTGGTACTGGTGATATCTCAGGAAAGTGTATTGTAACAAAATTTATCACAATAACAATATTATATCTTTGTATCATCCATCCTGTCGTAAGGAGGCAGAAAAAAAAATTACATTTTGGTCAAAACTTTCAGGGTTTTTTTATGTAATGTATAGCTGTTTTCCAGAATTCCAGCCGAATCAAACTTCCAGGGTTTTCCCAGATATTCACCAGGTTTAGGAAAACTGTCTGTCATATCAGGACTGAAAACGTGTTTAAGATCTAAAACGTTACACTGCAGTGATCGAGTGATTAACACGTCTGATCTTTAATAAACGTATTGATTGATGTGTGATTTATTTTTGTCTTGCAGGAATGGGAGATGAAATCTGGCACGTAAACACCCACTTTCAGCTTCTTTATTATTGTTATTATTATTATTTTTGTTTTCCTGTTTGTATTTATTTAAATTTGCATATAGAAGTGATTGAAAGCAAATCGACTGAAGCAGAGACACATCATGACGCAGAAAACATCCGAGTGTGAGAACGGGACAGGGCACAGAAGCTCGCCGTCCTGCAGTGAGTGTAGATTACACACTACATCTGGCGTAAACGATTTTGTTTTTTTGTTTTTTTCTGGTCCATCAGCGTGGCCATTTTAGCTGTCGATCGTTCTCGGGTCTGCTAGAAACCACCATCCGACGTTTTAAAGAAAAAAAGGAAAAAAAACACTTTGAAAGTATTTATTTGTAAATGTTTAAATGCAAGCCTTTCTCTATGTGTTTGTGTTTATATTTAAAGCTTTATACAGCATTTTATTTGGCCTCATGCCAGGTCTTGATTTTTGTTTTAATTTTTTTTTGCTTTGCTATTTGAGGTTTTTTTTTTTTAAATATAAAATGAAACCATGTACAAATGCCAAGGAAAATCTGAGCTATCTGACCATTAGTATGTTGTATGATAGGAAAGTGGAAGAGGACAGTGGAGGCGAGGCAGGGCGAGGCACTTTCACTAAAACAACTTGCTTTGAAGATTTCTAAAAAAACTTCTATATTTAAAGGAGCAGTTTGTAATGTTTAGAGCCCCCTTTAGCATCTGCAGACATTAAAACTGCTGTTAATACTTCAGTAAAGAGGGTCACATGTAAGGAATAAAACACTCCATGTCGTGCTTTTGTAGGAAAATCATCAGTGACGGGATGGAGTGATGAAGCACAGTTACTGTTACTACCCCAGCCTTGATTAGTTTCCTATAACATCACATCCTGAAGTGTTTTATTCCTCTTACACCACAGCAGTGCCAAAGAACGACACGTCAAACATTTTTATCCGTTTATAGTTACATTTAATGCTGTGGAAACAAGTTTGTTCCTGTTCTCACTTACGTTATAGCAGCTATAAACAGTCGTTCTCTCACCAGCCTCCTCTGTCCTGAAGATGTCGGAAAACTTAAAGTTACAGCTTTACCTCTGACTGTTACAAGGTGCTGACACTGGAGACTCCTTCCATAGACGTTAAATAAACATCTCCTTACAGAAAACTTCACCATATCAATGATTATAAGTTTTCCTTTGTTAAATCTGTTTATTATTATTAGGCTTAGATTATATGGAGCTTCCGCCATACAAGTTCCTGTGTAAGTTGTTACTATGGAAACGATAATGTACTAGAACAAGCCCATTAATATAAACCATCAGAGCTGCTGTTATGGAAAATGAATCAACACCTTCTGACCAATCAGAATCCAAAATTCAACAGCGCTGTGGTTTAATGTCTAATGTGTGACCTTCTGTAGTGAAGTGTTAAATATACACATACACAAGTGGGGGCGGAGCTAATTTCTGGTCCGCGTGAAATGGAAAAAAATAAAACATTAATTGCACAGTAATATTACAGTTTCTTGACCTATGTTTTTTGTTTTTTTTTTAAAGTATATAATTATACCACATTTAAAGACACTTTGAAAAATGACAAACTGCACCTTTAAACTCTATAAAAGCACAGCAGGTGATCCGTTGTTATAAAAATGTTCCTGTTTCATCTCCAAGTTTGTTTTTCTCACGTTGTTGCCATGGAGAGTAGCGTTAAGATGGCTGTCCTCTGTCCTGTCCGTATTGCTCTTAAAGCAGGACGTACAGTATTTTGCCGTATGATGGTATCAGAACTGTATTCGTTTTTGGTTCACTGGTGCTTTAGAGTCCTCGCTTTTGCTCTTAAATCCGGTGAGATTAACAGAGCAACACCTGGTGCTTCATATAGAAATAAGAAATAAGCGACTTTTAGAGACTACTGCCAGCGTACTCACATTCGAGGCACATTTATTATTATTTTCCATACACAGCTGGTTTCTTGCGCTTTGCATTTTTATTTAACAAACACACATTTTAATCTGTCAAAGCATATGTAAATATACTCTTTTTTTTATTGTTTTGTTTTTTTCATTTTCACTGATGTCAGTCCCATGAGTCTGCAGTCCGCTTGTGTGAGGGGAAATCTAGGAATCTGAGTAATATTCGAGTAATGTTTCTTTCAGCTTTACAGACGAGTAAACGTGTTCTATCTTTCTGAAATGTCTTTGCTGTCCCTCGATACGAGTCCAGCGTCTCTCTGTCTCTCCCTCGCACGCATTAAGAGACCAACGATGTCATAAATGTGAACCGTAATAAGTATTGTTTCAGTGGGAAGGGTCAGAGGTCAAGGTTCAGGATTCAGGGGTGGGTGGGTTTAGGGTTTAAAAACACAACTTTAAAAAAGAGCGACTTTGTTTTTTGCACCTTAAAAACTTTTTCTACTCTGTTGTTACTTTGCTTACTGACTGTTGCTGACTCGGCAACAAAAACGTTGTACACAGAAATAAAAACTGCATTCAGACTTGATGTGTTTGGGGATTTTTTTGCACCTGCACACACACACATACACACACACACACACACACAGTAATTTCCATACATAGGGGAAATTAACACTTTTTCACAAAATATCTTCCAAAATTTCTCATACTTGGTTTATATTATATATATTTTTTCAGATAGTCTTTAAGAATGCCTTTGACAAAAGAAGAACGTATTGAAATCATTCTCATAGCTGGATCGGGAAGATGTCGTGTGTGTTTACAAAGAAATGACAATCATGTAGAGGATGTTTTGTAAATCAAGTTACATTTTGCTAAAAAGTGTTAATTTCCCCTATGTATGGAGACTTATATATATATATATACTTGAATACTTGAGTGTTTTTAAATGTAGGTACTTTTTTTACTTTCAGTACATTTTTTTTGTTCCATACTTTTACTTTTATTTTGAGTATGATGTTCACACTGAAACCATACTTTTACTTTTTTTAAACTGATCAACATGGTCTTACTTTTATTTTGTAACTATTTAATATCTATTTAATTACAAGCGAGCTCCACTAGGAGGCAGATCAGAGCGGGAGCGTTCCTGCACAGCAGGTCTCCATGTCCACTCTTCTGTGAAATGTGTTTGTCAGCTTATGCAGGACAATCCTTCTGAAAGGAGGACGCTGATTCAAGGTAGCAAAATTTAACTTTATTTACCTGACATCACAGGAATATAAACTTTTACTCAAACTAATAATTATTCATTTTTGCATTAATGTGTGAATCCCATGCTTGAAACATCCTTTTTCATTCACAATCATTCACTATAGTTTACGATAAGTGTTCATTTAATCCCACAAAATACTGATATGATAAAGAAAATGAAATTACAAAATGATGTTTTGATTTTATTTACATTTTTGACACTAAAGTCGCACGCATACATGGGTGGAAAATTAAAAAGCATGTGACGTTACGTCATTTCATTTTTCATTTTGGTGCCGTCTTTGTGCACAGATATGGGAAAAGAACCAGCAAATTGGGGTTTGCACTTTAAAGTAAAGTTTATATTCCTAGTAAAAGGAAGTTTTAGTAAAAAGATTTCATAGTGAACCAAAGTTTATATTCCTGTGATGTCAGATAAAAAGGTTAAACTGACTGACCTTACATCAGTGTCCTCTTTCATTTACTCAGAAGACTTGTATGTATAAGACTACACTTACTTTTTATCCAGTATTATATTTTATAGTTTTGTACTGAATATATTTATGTTTATTTTTATTATTCTGAGCACTCTTGCTTGCAGACTCTTTTTTTTTTTTTGGATTGCTGCTGTAATTTCCCTATGGGATTAAAACGTATCTATCTATCTATCTATCTATCTATCTATCTATCTATCTATCTATCTATCAGCCTTAATTTTTGCATTTACACTCAGTGAGCATTTTATTAGGAACACTACACTAATACTGGTAGGGCTCTCAGTCCCTTTGCTCTCAAAACAGCATCAATTCTTGGTGGCACAGATTCCACAAGATGTTGGAAACATTCCTTTGGGATTCTCATCCATGTTGAGATGATCACATCACACAATTCCTGCAGTTTTTTCAAGTGCAGTTTGAAACCAGTTTGAGACGACTGTTGCTTTGTGACACGGTGCATGATCATGCTGGAATGATAAGCCATTAGAAGATGGTAAATTGTGGCTATGAATGGAAACACATGGTCAGTAACAATACTCAAATAGACTGAAGTATTCAAGCGATGATTGATTGGTATTAACGGGTCCAAAGTGTGCCAAGAAAACATTCCCCACACCATTACACCACCTCCACCAGCCTGGACTGTTCACACAAGGCAGGTTGGGTCCATGGATTCATGCTGTTGGTAGCAAATTCTGACCCTATAATCTGTGATCCTCAGCAGAAATCAAGATTCATCAGACCAGGCTACGTTTTCCAGTCTTCAACTGCCCAGTTTTGATGAGCCTGTGCTCACTGCAGCCTCAGCTTTCTGTTCTTGGCTGACAGAAGTGGAACCCGACGTGGTCTTCTGCTGCTGTAGCTCATCCGCCTCAACATTGTGCATTCTGAGATGCTTTTCTGCTCACCACAATTGTACAGAGTGGTTATCTGAGGTGTAACAGGTGTACACCTAATAAATTGCTCAGTGAGTGTACATTTGATTTTTTTTTTTTTTTTTTGGCACGAAATACCTCCCATATCCCTCAGCCCTGTGACCTGAACACATGATTTGGAATATTGTACAAGTCACAAGTTCAACAGGAAGATGCATCACCAGAATTTCCTGAAGATCGTGAGATGAAAATTAAGTTCTCTCTTTCTTCTTTTTTCCTTTATTTTCAATCACAAAGCTGCTACCTAAATGACAGCTTGAAAGTAAATATATATATATATATATATATATATATATAGATAGATAGATAGATAGATAGATAGATAGACAGATAGATATCACATCACCTTGACTGGTATCATTCATCTAAACATTACTTCTGTTAATAATACTGTATATATTCATAATGCAGTATTATTGCATTATTCATTCATTTACAGTCTGCGATATGATGTCATGTCAGACTTCTAGCTACAGTATTAACAAGTACCATTTATTTATGTATGTATTTAACATGCTTTTATTTAACAAAGAAAAACATGTAGTTGTTGATATGGTGAAGTTTTCTCTAAGGAGACGTTTATTTATTTAACATTTATGGAAGGAGTCTCCAGTGTCAGAGCTTTGTAACAGCTGTATTTGTTGATAAGTGTGATAAGCTGTGTGTGTGTGTGTCTATGTGTGTGTAATAACTTCAAGAGAGAGATAAAAAGAGAGGCTGGTGAGGGAAGGACTGTTTATAGCTGCTATAACGTAAGTGAGAACAGGAACTACCTCTTTTCTTTGACTTTCCATAACATCAAATGTAACTATAAATGGATAAATAGTATGACCTTCTTTAAACAAATAAAGAAAAATGAAAATAATTGTTGCCAAATTGCTGTAGTATAAGAGGAATAATATACTTTGGGACGTGCTGTTATAGGAAAATAGTTCAGGGAAACTTCAGTAACTCCGCTTCATAACACCAGCCTGATTATTAGGTGTGTTTTATTTCTTATTTAATGTGTAATATGTCACTTAGTTTATTGAATATGAAAATTCAGGGTGTAGGGTTTAAATTTTGGGATTAATTATGCAACAATACATGTGTTTGACTCATTTGTTGACAAGTTTTTTTTCTTACAGTAACAAGCAGCTTATTGGATATTACAATATATTTGTACCAAATGACTTTCCTCCATTTTCTGTGTAAACTAATTTGTTTTTGTAGACTTTAAAGAACAAAAATGGTGAAATCACATTGCTTAAGTATTCTGTATTATGAAATTTTTTATGCTGTATTGTCCACCTTTATTGGAGCTGCTGCATTTTGCACCAGTAGAGGGCAGTATTCCCACACACTTCCTGTACACATGTATGAATTTTGTTTTGTCTGAGGAGTGTGAGATACTAGACAAGGCTGTAATAGAAGCCTCCATATGTTAGACTCGATTTATTTTAATATGCAGTGATTTGGCTGTTCCAAAGTATTGAGTTTTATCATATGAAAATGAATAAGTGTGTGTGTTATTGTAGACAGGACACAGCGGGTCAGGAACGTTTTCATACTTTAACACATAGCTTTTAAAGAAGAGCTCAGGGTCACACCAGGTAAGCTTTATAATCTTCACACCATGTGTCTTGATTAGTGTGTGTACCTGTATGTGGTGTAAATGTGCTAGCACTGTGTGTGTGTGTGTGTGTGTGTGTGTGTGTGTGTGTGTGTGTGTGTTTCTGCCTCAGGACAAGAGACATTTCACAAGCTGGTGAAGATGCTCGAAGGAAAGAAGACAGATAAGGTGCATTTTTCATGGAGAAATGGTTTACAAAACACTACAGTATGAAAAGAAAATTCATAAAGATTCTCTGACACATTATGATTCTCTCTTAAAAGATTTTACATTGATGCACAGCATGTAACACTTTTATTCTCTAATTAAAATAAAACTTACAGGCTTGGGTAATAAATTACTTGAATTGCATTTGAGTGTTAAAGTAAAACTCCACCCTGAAACACATTAAATATGATTATACTGAAATATCGGTGATGTGCTCAGCGAGTCTGGAGCTAATGTGTTGGTTGGTGCTGTATTTCTGTTATTCCTGTGAGAAGTTAGTGGTTGTGTGTTGCTGATGTCACAGAGGGACACTGTTAAAGTTAATGCTAGTGCAGTTACAATGCCATTTAATACGAGGAAAAGTTTTAACGATGTCAAACATAACAGTCAGATTTTGCTGTTAACTTCTTTTTCTTGCTCACCATTTTCCAGCGACGTTCACCATCATAATAATGAGAAATCCAGCAGAAGTTAAAGTCTCAGAACACAACGCAGCTATACGATCAGAGGCTCGGCTCAGCTAGTTAGTGATCTGTGTGATGACGATCGCGATGACGTTGCCGGTGGTATTAGCATGAAAGCTTCGGCAGCTGATCTGTTTGAGCAGAGTGTACAGGTTGCGGAGGTGAGGAAAGCTGGACAGACTAAAGGACTAAAGTGTCGCTGCATCGCTCTCTTTAGGTGGACATGAATGAATGAAGCGAGAGTGAAGCCCCACTAGCACAACTATCAATCAGTAGGTAGTCAAACAGCATTGTCGGTAATGTAGGAAACTTTATCTTACTTAATTCTGACAAGACAGAAGTACTTGTACTAGGACCACATGCAGTTAGAAGTAAGCTTTCTGATTACATAATAACTCTGGATGGCCTTTCTGTTTCATCATCTGCAGCAGTAAAAGACCTTGGTGTGATTATCGACTCTAGTCTTTCTTTTGAAGCTCATGTAGATAATATAACTAGGATCGCTTTCTTTCA
>CM040465.1:23351790-23394397 GCA_022758105.1 Pangasianodon gigas
AAACATTTTAGATTCCAAACATTAGTTTTCCAGCACAAAATTAAATGTTACAGAAAAATGTTTGTATGTCAGTAAAGAAAGCAGCAGATTCCATAAGAGACACTTTTCAGATAAAAACATAATGAAGGCTGCTGGGTTTCGCTGCAGAAATAAGAAGCGAGTCGACAGTCAAAGTCTCCAGAAGAACTGTGGCTGCTTCAGTAACACTTACAGCTCATTTCCTTATAAAACTGCACACATTGTACCTGAGACTACTATTTTTTTTTTTTTAAGCGAAGAATCGTCACACCAAATATTGACTTTGTTTCATTTATTACTGTTTACTGCTCTTTATAGTATTTTTTTTTAATGTAGAAACATTTAGTTTCATTATTTTTGAAGGCATCTTTGCTCTACAGCATTTCTTTGCATGTGCCTAAGACTTTTACACAGAACTGTATATTTTGACAGTTTGTCTGTTTTGACCCAAAGGACAAGTGGATGACAGCCTCCTAGAAGTGTGCAGGTTGATAAATGAGGTACATTTGTTGAGCCCAAAATATCATTCACTCGTCCTTTCCTTCTTAAGTTGTGACCTTCGCAAAACCTGCAGACGCTCATGGCCGAGCATTTCTCTACGTGGATTTGAGCCAGATTAGCATATCGCTGTGTCATCCGTCATCCTCCAATGATGCCATCTTTCTGATGTCGTCTAGCTATTTTCCTCACATCTTCCCTGTTCAAATCCTCATATCGCCCCTGCTGGTGCCTTTTGCGTGTGGGGATACAAGTTTTGTACCTTTTTTTTTTTTCCCTCTCCATATTTTCCTCTTAAAAATGGGAAATGAATAATGAGAAAAAGCTGAGAATTAAAGATTTGCATGCTTGCTTTACACGCAGCAATCTGTGTTTTGATTTCAAAACAGATACGCCTAAAACGATGATGCACAGACTAGAATCACTTGGATCATCTGAACTTCAAGAAATGCATGAGTACACAGGGTAACAGGCCATCCGTGAGCCAGTGATGTTCCTACAGCCACATGCCTGTTCTTACACTCAAACTTGTATAACCGTGAAGGCTGAGAAGACATGGCATCAAGACTGGCATTGCCTTGACTTGTCCAGGACTGGAAATGCACTCAGACCCCCCCCCCATCTGTTCATTCATCACTCCAGGGGATCAGAGAGGAGAAGTGACAGATAGAATCTGGATAGGATATGGAGTCTTAGCCAATCATCTTTAAGTTTAAAAATTGAGACATACCTCAGTCCTGTCCAGTACAATACTGTCTGACACGAAGGGTCCAAACCTGACACCTTCTTAACTTAAGAGACAAAGAAGCACAAATGATCATCTAAAGTAGAACTTTACAGATTAGTAGCAAGTGGGTAGTTGCATGGTAATAATATGTATATATGTATATAATATACCCATGAATAAATTCATCTTCTAGTGGTTACAAAAATAATTAGTAACTTGTGCGGATTAATACTAAACAATTAGTCACTGTAGCATTCTGCACATTTTTTAGGCATTTCCAGATCTCCCTTAATCAACATATCACATTAAGTCTCTGAAATCCCTGGTTTTATGACATGAAAGTTAGTTCTCCAAAATTGATTAAATATTTCTACTGATGTGGTATGAAGTGTGTAAAAGACAAATGTCCCCCTTTCTAAGCTGTTTTTAAATATTCAGGTGAAGTTTAGGTATTTGAATAGAATAGAATTTGTATGATTTTGATTAAGCTGAGATTTCCGATAGGTTTCCGTGTGTTTATCATTTGTCAATCTGACTTCTATTTACTTAGTAACAACTACAAGGTTAACATGCAATTTATGGGAAGGTATAACCCATTACCATTATTTTACCCTTTTATTAAATGCATGTTGCTGCTACAATTAGTAACTATTTGGTCACAACCAGAAAATTTGCATTAAAATATGTTCAAATGTAAGATACAATTTAAGGGCAGTAACACATGGTTATAATTAAATTACTGATTTGTAGCTGCGATGGTTATTAAGTATTTAGTCACAACTTGAAAATTAACATTTATTTAATTTTCAATTTGTTTCAATTTCATATGTTACAATTATTTTACTAGTTTATTACTAACTAGCTAAAATTATTAACTTTCTACTTAACAACTACAAAATATAGCATTTGATTTATGGCTACATATAACTTTCTACGATGACTGTACAATATTATTACTTAGTAACTAATTACTAGTTATTAATTGTTGCATTAGTAATGGCTAAAAAATTTAATATGTATCAACTTTATAATTACATTCAGATATAATAAGTATACAGCTATAAACTTAACAATTACAAGTTACTTATTGGTAATTACTTTAAATACTATTATCTATAAAATTAACATATTTATTTGTAACTATAATGTTTTACCATTAGTACACCATTTGATTAACAATCTCTTACTGCTACGTTTTAACAGACATGTTTGTGCATAAGTACAACTTGCTAACATAATATTACTATGCCATTATGTACTTATATATTTTATGCTACGTGTTACTTTAACGGATGAAAATCAGAAGCTGGGACTCGGGTTCTTCTCTCTGGTGTTGCATTACGTGGGAATTCCAGTTATTGCCAGTATCTCTGCGTCTCTGAAACTACTACCAGGTTTCTCTCTACACCACATTCCAAGAGCTTAATGTCACGCACTGTTTTTACATCTTAAAAAAAAACATGCTCACATCCTTCACTATTCAAATAAAGAAGGAAAAATGTGGAAGATACCTTCAGCAGACAGACACTCATTTTTTACACACTGCCTGATGTGAGTGTTTTAAAAAACGCTCTGTGTTCTTTAATAATGCCAGGGAGCGTCTGTGAATGAAGTTAAGATGTTGGCTTTTCCCATCACTTCACCGCTGCCAAGTCGGCATGCCAACCTGCTCCACCCACGATCAATCCCTCCAGCTCACACCTTTTTTTCTCATTCGTTCTCTATCCGGTTAACCCCACCTTTCATTCTGTCTTTCTCATTTGCGCCAGGATCGACAACTTCTGGCCTTTTTTCTCAATAATTCTTGTTTTTTTCTGTCTGTCTATGGCCTTGTTTCCATTTTTTTCAGACTGCCTCACTTCCTCACTCATCCCACCACTTCTTTTTCTTCTGCATCTCTCTTCGACTCTTTTGTTTCCTTTTAATCTGTCTGTAGTCCTTTCCAAACTAATCTGTCTCTTGTTCTTTCTACCCTTCCCTCCCCACATTCCTTTGTTTCTTTCACTCTCCTTCTCATCATATTGGCTTTATTATAGTAGTTGCGGTCGTGGTAATGACACTCAGGCTTATCAGTAATGACTCTCAGCCCACAGAGAGAGGTCATGACCTCTGTCTCAGGACAGTTTGGCCCGCACTCGGACAACAAACCACAAGGCTGCACATGACTGACAGATCTGAGAACAGTGCCCACAGGATATTTGCTGGAGATATTTATATAAAAATGTAGGCGATCTCTCACTCACGGTCAAAAACTCAACGCTGTCTGGTTTCTATAGCACTAAATTGTGCAGCCTTGTCCTTGTTTAATCCTGCAGAGGCCGGCTCTCGACACATTCATCTCTCGGGTCTCTCACTGTGTCGACGGCGGTGACATGTTCTGGGCTCTGGCGCTTGCTGGAAAGCACCAAGCGCAAGCAAACAGTGGCAGTATTGTGAGAAAAAGAGAAAAGAAAAGAGTAAAGGAAATTGCAGATTTGCCCTGGTGCGAATATTGATCTATCGGTCTCTCAGTAGCGTTTAGAATAAAGAACATACAGGGCTTATGGGAGTAGAGATTTTTTTTTAGATTTATTTAAGGAAGAATTACAGCCCTCATCCACCAAATATATACACAATATGTGCACTATATATTATGGCTGTCAGGACATATTTCAATGTTAATTTGCCTAATATTTAGGAATTCAGGAAGGCAAATAATCCACAATCTTTAATCAGCTCATGTAAGGCTATCAATACATATGTTTCCTAAACCTTTTGGCTAAAGAGCCCATGTTGCTTAATAAAGGGGAAAAGCCTTGGAATAAATTAGAGATCACTTGCCAGTCTGAGTCAAGTCCCAGGTTCATACAGCTTTTCTAAAGTGACATTCCAGGTAGGTTATAACAAAAGGCTTGTTATTAGAAGCCATACGGAAAGTACGACATTAGCAAAGTCACTAAAGTAAGGTGCTTTTATTCATTTCAAGCTCTAAATCTTTTTATTCTATCTGCAGATAATTGCTTTTTTTTTAAGACATAAATGCTTTAAAAAAAATCTCAAGCTTGAAAATTATTGGAAAATGTCTAAAAATAGGTTTAATAATTATATATTTGGTTTATTGTAATCTTATAATAGGATATACTAGATAAATTTTACTATATTAAAGATATTTTCACTTGTGGAGATGTCATTTTTGTAGTGCCTGACAACTGTAATTGCAAATGTGTGACTATTAATAAATAAATCAGTAAAAATACAAAAGATCTGAATGGCCATGAGAGAGACATTTGGCCGGTCCGTATGGTTTATACGAACAGGTTGCTGAATAACCAGACTTCTGATTGGTGTTGGACCTGAATAACAAAGCATATGTTTGGTCAAAAGCTCTTGTTTGTAAACTGTGGGCCTGCTGTGTATAATACAACTTCAAAAGCTTGAAAACTGAACAGCAAATAAATTAAAAAAAAACTCTGCATAATGCTTGTTTATCTTGACAAAAAAAAAAAAAAAAGTAATTTCTTCCCTAGAAAGGCAAGTCTCTGCTACAAGATGCAATTTAAAGTAAGCCTCTTCACCTAACAATTCCTAAATCTAGCTGTTAAGAACGCCAACATGCTGTGAAACAGTTTTCAGTAAGCATTTTGTCCTTGTCAGGGTCGCAGTGGATCCGGAGCCTATCCCGGGAAGACTGAGAGCGAGGTAGGAATACAGCCTGGATAGGACGCCAGTTCATTGCAAAGCACAATGCACACACACGTTACCACACTCGTTCTAACCTAGAGGCAGTTTAGAGTAGCCAAGCCACCTACCACCATGTTTTTGGGAGATGGGAGGAAACCCGCACTGGGAGACTCCATGCAAATCTCCACACAGGAACTCCAGCTCAGGATCGACCCTGAAGCTGTGAGGTGGCAACACTGCCCGCTGCACCACCATACCTCTCTAACCGTTATAAATAGCAGAGCATATTAAGAGCAGACACGAACTTCTCATAGCTTCAGCATGTCGGGATTCCTCCAGATGACACGCCAGTGCGGTCACAGCCTGAGTAGAAGTTAATGTGGAAAGATCAGAGAATAATACGAGCATTTGAGCTCTTTAAACATCCTCTCATCTCCGTGTTTATCAGCGACAGTAAACATACTAATCAGCATCTCACACACACCATGCCAGGACCGCATGCATTTTCAGCAGGCAGGAAATGACAACACAAACTCACATAATGTAAGTCTAAGGACAGTTGCTGAACTTGGTCAATAAACATTTAGGCAAAACACCTAGTTTTTAGATTTGTAGACATTTTAATGAATTCCTCAATCCAAAGTGTTTATAAATGAAAATCTAAATCCGTATAATGCATTCTTCTAGGAACGGCACTAATTTTTCTTCACAAAACCTAAGTAAATAACCGGAACTACTTTTTACTGTATGGCTCCAATACTGGAAAGTCATGGTTCTAATTTTAAATTTGTGTTACCGAGTTGCTATTTTAAACATCTATTAAGCATTTTAAGTGAGTTTGGAGTAAACAGGATGTAGGGAAACGTATCAAATGGATTTCCACTCTAAGATAATATGGTTAACCTTGACTATCACACAAACGTGTGTGTGTGTGTGTGTGTACTCTCACTAAGGGCCCTCTCTAGCCATCTCCAGTGACGATCTGGAGCATTAGATTAGCATTGTAGACGGGTCGATGTTATTGGTGCAGGAATAAGGCCATATCACAGCCATCAGTACGTGCAGACTTCAAACAGTAGCCTAATGCTACCAGAGGAGAGCAGCTCATGACTCAGCCAGATATCTGTACACACTCGTGTCTGAGAACATGAGAGAAAGACAGAGAGAGGCAGAGTCATGTTGAAAGCATTTCCCTGATGTGTTATCACTTAAACCCCTTTCAGACTGTACACAGGTAACGCTAAATCTCTGGCACATCACTAGCCTGATACTGTGCCAACTCCACTCAAGCTTGGTGCAGTTCAGCCGTGGAGAAACCTTGGAGTGATTAGAAGTAAACAACTTTATAATCACAGTCTTCTAATTAGTAATCTTCTCCTGAGCCAAATGGAAACTCTTTGTGTCTGTGGTAATCTAGTGTGAGTGCATCTCATCATCTGTTAGCTTTTTTCATAAGACAGCACAGTACGACATGGTGCAGTTACTAAAACTAAATCCAGAACTCTCCATACCCCAGTCGAGTACCTGTGTCTGTTTCCTATCACGTAATGGTACCCAAGACAGAAGGAGTCCTCTGGAGGTTGTGAAGTGGTTACATTATTTCCCATGTGATGCTTGTGTTAAAAGCAAAAACAACACTAGTAATTATAGAGGAGCTTCAAGGTCTGATTAGGCTTTTACTCACTATTCAGGCAGGAGCAGTCAGACCAAACAGATCATCTAGGTAACCCAGTGGTTCTCAAAGAGTCCAGGGACATCCAGGGGTCTATGCTTTTTTTTGTTGTTGTTGTTTTTATTTTACATTTTATTATTGAGTTCTTATGTAGGAAGTATGAGCAGCTCTGTTTGCTTGGTCACTTGAATTGAATGGCTTTTACTGCAAACCTCAATGGCTCAAAAACAAGTCGGCTTAGACACAATGTAAACTCCGATCTAATATGTTCTGTCAGTGGAATATTCAGGAATAGAAAGGGCTTCGGCTGTAAGAAGCTAAAATATTATTATACACATATAGTGTTCATGAAGTACATCTGTAGTCTGTGGAACTGATTTAATATTTAAAGGGGTCCTTGGCCACAAAACGTTTGAGAACTGCTTTAAACATACAGATCTGTAAACTTTTTCCCCCAATGTTCAGTTCTAACTATGAGTTCAGGTGCCATATAAACAGGTAGAAATGTCATTCTAGCCAGCTGAGCTACGTTCCAAATTGTGGCTAAGGTCCCTGAGTTTTTTTGTTTGTTTGTTTGTTTTTAAAGTTCCTGGGTTCCTGAAAAAGTTCCTGCAGGGCAAGTTTGCAGAAAAATAGTCCTAGAAAAGGTTTCAGCAATGGAAATGAATCTAATGTTCCTGAGCCTTTTTTAAAAAAAATTCTTGAAATGGTTCCCACAGCGAAAACACATCTAAAGCTTGTGGGTCCTGAAAAAGTTCCTGCAGTGCAAGTGTGCAGAAAATTACCCAAGCTCCTGAAATGTTTTTAGCAATGGAAATGTGCCTAGGATTCCTGAGTTCCTGAAAATGTTCCTGATTTCCTGACAAAGTTCCCAGATTCCTGAAAAGGTGCCTGCAATGGCAGTGTATCTGCAGTTCCTGACAATCAGCATGGGTTTGATAAAAACACAAAGTTCCTGGGTCCTGAAAAAGTTCTTGCAGTGCAAGTGTGCAGAAAAGTACCCAAGTTCTTGAAAAGTTGTCAGCAATGGAAATGTTCCTGGGTTCCTGAAAAATCCATCTAAAGTTCCTGACAAACTTCTTGGTTTCCCAACAATGTTCCTGATTTCCTGAAAAAGTTCCAGTGCCCGCAGTGGCAAAGTATCTAAAGTTCCTGACAACGGGCATGGGTTTGATTAAAAAGCTTCCTGCAGTGGATACAGACCTAAAGTTCCTGACAGTGTTCTTGGATTTTTGAAAAGGTTCCTGCTGTGGAAATGAATTTTATATTTTCTAATCAGCAGAGGAAAAGCAGAGAGCCTCTACAGTAATAACAGCCAATCTCACACTTCCTCCTTTACGCTTGGCTTGTGGAAGGTTCGTGTGTTACTCTGAGACTCAGGCGAGCTCACCTGCTCTGGCCTGAGCTCTTGTGCTTGGCTGCTTTGTGTGCTGGCCGTCACCAAAAAGCTGCAATCAACCAGAAGAGACTTTTAAAGTGTTTTCGCTTTTTATGTCAGAGTGAAATTAGACTCTGGTATTCAATAAGTGACTGGCACGTATGAGTCTCAAAGGCCTTGTCAGACATTACGGTTGTTATTTAACGTATTTCTGCCTCCAGTCTCTGCTTAATGTCGACTGACCTTGAAAAAAAAAAAAAAGAGAACCTCTTTTCATGTTGTAAAACACGTAACATTCTTGGTCAAGTTGGAAAAAAAAAAAAAAAAAAAAAACACCCTGCAGTGCACCAGTGCACAACTGAGAGCACAGTGAGAGCCGAAGAAACGACAGAACCCTGCTGGAAACTAGAACGATATTGCTGCAGGATATTATGTTATGGCTTTCTTTTTTGTTTTCTTTCTTCCCAATTCTCATCACAGCTCATAAAGCCAGCATTTATTTCTCTATTTAACTTTAAGGCAAGAAAGGGAATTCCTAATAATGGAAAAATTATTCTGAATTTCAAATGAAGCAAAAATTGCAAGACAATAAGAGTAATTGCACCAGTCCTGGCCATCTCGTTTCATTTCAAACAAATCGTTCTCGTTAAGCCCTAACAGCGCTCTATAAATAGTACCCTTTTTATCGAGGAAAATCGCTCACTGCTGTTGGCCCTAATGGACGTCCCATCAATATTTCTGGCCACTAAATAATGATAGATGGACGAAGCCATTATGATTCATTTACACATAACAGGTGGCGAATGGCAATGCTTAAATCTTAGACTCCCCAAGAAGCCATTTACACAAGGGGTCAGTTTCAGCTACTAAATTTCCTTTTAAGAAAATCACAGAGTGCTTTTACACATCTGTCTTCCATCTGAAGCATTTCATTCTTCCTCAAGCATGATGGTATTTATAATGACGTCCACCGTATTAACTCACACATTCATGGAAATTCAAACACACACATAACGTGTTCTGGTGACTAGTAAAAGCAGAGAGTAAACACTGCATCTCCAGCACGATCCACACGACACCGGGGTTTAAAACATTTCCCCATGACCAATCCTCATACTGCACAAATTCACACTCTCACTCTTCATAGCATTACACAACAACGCAGATCACACAGGACGTCCTGAAATCTACCACGCATGAAAGATAAACACCGAGCAAGATTCCAGCTATTTAATATCCCGTTAAAGCGTCATTTAAAAGAAAATCCCTGGCATGTGCCCTGGAATTCTCCTGCTCCTTGTTTTCAATGACATTCCCACCAGGCTTCTCTTTTCATTTTATTTTTAATTTATATTTTTTCCCCTCATACAGTGGCCTTTCAGTTTCCTCCATATGGTGTGTTCGGTGAAGCTCACTACACTGAATGGGCTTTAGGCTACGTTCAGACAGCTGTGTGTGTGTGGTTGGGGGGTTGGGGGTAACACCTTAGAGGTATAAACAGGAAAGATTTAGATGATGTTGCTATTTCAGTTGTAAAAATGGAATTAACTGAATTTGTATGCAGTTTCAGAGCTTTTTAATAATGGGGAAAAATTACATTTGATAAAAAATTGCCAGGTGGTGCAGCAGGTAGCATTGCTGCTTCACAGCTCCCAGATACTCAGGTTACTGACTGAGTTTCATACGTTCTTGTCATGTCCACGTGAGTTTCCTCCAGTTCTCTGGTTTTCTTCTCGCCTTCCAAAAATATGTCTAAATTGTCCCCAAGTGTGAAAGAGCATGTGTATATGTCTGTGTATGGTGTATTCCTGCATTGCCCCCAATGTTTCTGGGATTAGCAGGGCGTTTTTTTTCCCCTCCTATTTTTACAATGCTGATTAAGACTGAGCTAAAAACATTGTTCCTATTGGCCCCCTGAAATCTTTTAGTATTCAATTTGACTTGAACTTTGGCCACACAAGTCAAATTTGACTTCTGATCTGATGCCATCAAATAGCATTTCATCAAATTTCTGTTTGGTGATTTGCTGAACTGCACTTCTTGATATAAATCTTTGAATGAGAAAAACAACATGGATGAAATCCAGCATAAAGCAGCAGGTCAGGGAAGGAGAGTACTGTGAGTAATCTATGACCAAATCATCATCATCATCATCAGATCAATGACTTGTGAGATAACAACGTGTGACTTGTAAACTAACCCAGACCCTCGGGTATGAAAGTTAAGATTTGCGGAAAAAAGGACTTGCCCTGCTGTGTGGACAAAGACCAAGTAAAACAGCGAAACTCACACTGTGGCATACTAAATGAAAATGTGAGATGCCTAAAGATTTTTACTCGGCAGAGCAAAAAAAAAAAATAAGACTAGTTAACTTTAGTTAATTAAAAAAAGGGGGAAACCATAATTAAATTTCTCAGGATTTTTTTTATAAATGTCATTCCATTTGCTATGGAAGTGCCCTAAAACCCATTACACAAAAAGGAGGAAACAAAAAGTTAATATTACTTTGTTGCAAAAAAATCTTAGATAACCCCGCCCCCTCCCAAAAAAAAAAAAAAAATCAACAAGAACTAGTTAGTTATCCTGGCTGCCTACTAATATACTAGTACACTAGCCTAGTGAATATAACACGTCATAATCAACAATTCAAATGAAAATTAAGCCACTTCCACCAGTATTCTAAATCTTGGTGATCTTGGTGAACATTCATTATTATCAGATCTGTTTATTTCTTGTTTACGAACACTCAACAGATCTTGGAATATGCAAGGGTGAGTCAAATGAAAACCTTAAAAGTGCGACATAGATTAGAATTGAATCAAAAATTGTTTCTAGAGGAATCCGGACACTTGCATTAAACAAAATTGAGATTATGTAGAAAAAAATGATACTTTTGTGACACCTATTAGCAATAAACAATGCAAAATGTAAACAAAAAATCAAGTTTGCATTTGACTCACCCTTGTATATTATTACCATTTTGTTGGTGTTGTTTTAACCTGGGGGACGGCATGATAATCTACAGACAAACAGAAAAGCAGCCCTTCATTGTCGCACTGAGTTACAGCTAAGCGTTAGCGCTCGTGCTAGCCAGCTGCTGTGCTGAAGCGAGAGCTCTCAGAGCTAACGCAGCTCACAGACAGAGAGACAGCGGAGGCTGTAAAAAGCCACACTGTTCACGTCTGAAATTTCAGCCTCCTGCTGTAATCGTCTGAATGCCTGCAGTATGAAAATCCTCTGGAATGCAGCAAGAGTAGGAAAAAAGAGAGAGAGGGAGAAAGAGAAAGAGAGAGAAAGACAGAATGTGATATCTTTAAAGGAAATGATGCAAGTCCCTGAAGCTGAAGCTGAATCTCCTGTTCTCCTCATCACACCAGGAGTAAATAGCGGATTTAATGTTCATTCTATCATTTTTATCTTTCTCTCTCTTTTTTAAATTCCAGGCTGATCTCTAATCTGGCCATGTGGATCGAGCAGGTGTCTTGCCAGCTCTCATTGTGGAAATATTTTTCCGTTGTGTCGTGTTCACATGCTCAGCATTAAACAAACTATTAACGTTATCAAGCCTGAGCTCTCAGAATGGCACAGAGAGCTCATAATCATCATGGAGAAAACTCTGCTAAAATACCACTAGAGCCAGATAAACATTTTATTCAACGCTGTATACTAAAAAGGTTTGACTTATTATTTTAGATTAGTTTTCATAATTTTCAGAATTATACTTAAGTGAAAAAGAATGCATCTCCATTGCTTCTGGATGAATCTTAAGTTTAAACAATCCAAAACATTTATTAAAAAAACAAACAAAACAAGGATGCATCGAAAAACCAATTATTTTCTCAAGCACTATTTATTGGTTCATTGTTTTGCTTTATAGTAATTGTTTTGTTAAATATTTTAATAGCACTATGTAAAGCATTTCAGGATGTTGTACACAAGGTGCTTTATAAATGAAATTAATTTTCAGCTTTCTATCCTTGTATCCAGGTGACCTAATGAATGTCTCTGGCAGCTTTATAACCTCTGTGAGCAGACGGATCATCAGCGCACACCACGGTTCAGTCTACACATCTGAGCAGAATTTCAAATTCCTTCTGTTTCAGACCCAAGATAACGCAAACCACATTTTATTATAACAACATGCGACAAACTAAACCTGAGCAGCGGGATCTCGCTCACACCGTAGTGCAAACATTATTATCAGTTATGAGCTGTTTCTGAACAAAGACACTGTGTTCTGGTGTGGAGGACAACAAACTGTCTTAAAGAGAGGAAACACACACACACACACACACACACACACACACACACACACACACACTGTAGCAGACCACAGTCTACCATACACTCACTTCAGCAACCTCAGATCAACCTTACGTGTTAAATCAACCTCCGTTAATGAGCTGAAGAGTCAAGTTTCTAAAGAGCAAACGCTTCAATTTCCCATATTTTAATTCTCTGTGTAAAGTGAGATGTCTAAAGTGCATGATGTCTTCATTGGCTTCCTTTTCAGCCTCTCTCTTTCCTTGCATATACATAATAAAGTATGAACATCGTATGAGCAGTGGAAGCTCAGACGTTAGCATTAGAGCTGTAGGATCTCTAGACTATTGGTCAAAAAGCTATGAGTTTAAGGCAGTTTATGCCACTGCTCTGTCCTTAGCGAAGGTCATAACCAGAAACCTGCTCATAACCATAAACTCTACCCTTAATGATGAAGCCCTCGCTTCATCTCTTCCTAAAGAGAGTGATGCAGTGGCGCTTTAGTCCTTTACTCTGTCCAGCTCTTTCACCTCCGCATCTGTACACTCTGCTCAAACTTTCACACTAATACCGACATCATCATCATCGCGCTCGTCATCTCATAGATCACTAACTAGCCGAGTCTCTGGAGTAATTCGGTGTCATATAGCTGCACTGCATCCTGGGACTTTGACCAGCGTCTCCACTAGCTCTACGCTGGATTTCTCATTAATATGACGTTGAGTATTGTTGGAAAACTGTGAATGAAACAAGAAACTCTTGTGCATTTGTTTTTAGGAGCTAAACGGTCATTTTGATCCTGTAACGTGTTCACTTTTTTAGAATTATTTATTTTTCGACAGATATTTCAATATAAACATATTTAAAGTGTTTCAGTGGAGTGGAGTTTTCCTATAATATCACTGGATGAAAGTGCAGAAGGGCTTTCTAGAAGGCTAAAACATCACATTAGTGTGGAGACACTGAACAATTTAGACACTTTGCATGATGCTAAGCTGGGAGCTGTGGGTTTCTCTGTAGCTTGGGTGCAAAGATACAAAAGCAAACTTCACACACTAAACGTGGCGTAGAGTTGGAGAAGACCATTTTCACCAGGTAGAACAGAAACAATGTTTTTCTTTACTTTTAGCACCAAGAGTGTGTTCAATGTTTGACTTATTAACTCAAAAAATTAGTTCAAGATGTTAACATCTGATGACCGGGCTACGCAAGCAGTAAAAAGAAAATGTCCTTTTTAATCTCGTGCATAACAAATGTTTCTTTAAAAAAAATTACTCAGCAGTTAGGACATTTTAAATCTAAAAAATCAACAAAATAAATCATTATGTTGGTATTCCAAGTCAAAATCCTGACACAATTAATCATAATATTTTAAAAATAAGTGCAAGAAAATATGTCAAAATATTAAAATAATTCAATGTTGAGAAAAGTTAAAATTTAAGAATTTTGAAATCAGTCAAACATCCGAGATAAAAAAAAAAGGTCAAACTTTTGAGAGAATAAGAAAAAACTCAGATGTCAGAATTTTGAGACAAGTGAAACTTTTGAGATAAGTCAGACATTTCAGATAAACTTGTGAACATGAGTCTGATTTGAGAGGAGTCAGAAATTTGAGATAATAAATCAGAATTCTGAGATAAGTCAAACATTAGATGACTCAGTATTTTGAGATAATAAATCAGAATTTTGTGACAAGTCAAACTTGAGATATTAAGTTAATATTCTGAGGTAAGTAAATATTGAGATATGTCAACATATTGCTACATATTGAGAGTTTCAAAATACTGCTGCTGTCAAAATTATGTTATGCAAGTTGTTTTTTTTTTTTTTCCGTTTACAGCTGGTGGAAATGGGCTTCCATATATAGCACACACACACACACACACACACACAAACAGCGAGTGCTACTGTAACACACCAGAGTAACTACTGTCACTAAGCACGACTCTCAGACAGCGTGTACTGTGAGACACCACATGAACTCTCTGACCCCGACACTCGCCTCCTCTGGCCTTGACAGCTATCTCCTGTTCACTGCGCTGTGGCTGGTGTGAAGGTGTGTAACTCAAGACAGTGTTGTGTCTACATCTCCCCTCCTCAGATTAGACAAGACAGAGATAAGGGGGAAAAAAGTTTGAGAGAAAGTAAGAACATGAGACGATAAGTGACTAAGGAAGGATTGATATCAGTGTGAGGTCTGTATCTCAGCAAGACAAAATATGAACTTACATAACCTTAAACAGCTGTAGATCGATTTGTAGAGAAACACATGCTCGTTTCAAACATAAACCTACTGTATTATTAACACACATACGTCTCAGAAATATCACAAGTATAAACTCACCAACACTCACACCAGCTGTATTAATAATTGTGTCAACAGAGAGTCCTCACAAGGATAGTAAGCCAGCTGTGTGTGTGTATGTGCGTGTGTGTGTGTGTGTGTGTGTACATTTGGACAGGATTAGTTTTAAATGCTGAGACAATGGAATTATTCTTCATTATAACCAGAGTACATCTGTGATTTTAGTCCTGTCTGAATCGTTAATGTCAATCTTTTTTTTTTTTCTCTAAACAAACTGTGTGCTGGTGTCAGGAAACATTCCAACATAATTTACACACTATAATGTCTCTCGGGTAATATATATATACACAGTCTGACCTGACATGCTGGTAAAGATCCACTTTTATGCTGTGCGAAATGAGTTTTCATGATTTTTCTGAAGTATGTTGACGCTCTAGGAAGCGCATGTTGTACTGATTTAAGCCCAAACCAAGCCAAAATTACTGACTGAGCTCAAAAACATCAAACTATAAAATATAGAAAATGTCCAAAAGTACTTCTCAGAAGAGTGACACTTCTTGTGGTCTGAACCAAGTTATTGTTAGGGAACATGTGTACGCACTTAGAAAATTTTGAACTTTAGAAATTTAGGGTTCTTCGTTTCACCCTCTAGGAGAACCCTTACCTATCCTGATCAGAACGTGTTGAGTTCAGACCCCACCGCCGCCAAGCAACAGCCAACCTCACCCTTGAACAACACCCTTAACCCAGAACTCCTCCCTGGCTGACCGTAGCTTCTTGACCAGCTTTAGGATATTAAAAAAAAAATTCACTGTACCGTAGAGACATATACATGTGACCGTAATGGCTTGTTTCTTCCCTCTAGCTCCTGGAAAACTGAAAATGGCTGCATCATCAAAAAAAAGAACCAGTGTCTAGTGACGTCTTCAAGCAGTCATTAACTGCAAATGAATCAAAGACAAGTACTAAACATGACACTGTTATTCAGCCAATGCATGACAATCACTAACCTTGGATGAAGGAAACACACACTTCCTCCAAGATCTGTAAAACCACAGCATCATTTTGAACAGCTGCATGGAATAGAGTGCTAACTGCTCTTTTCTGTATATATGACCTAATAGTCATCAGTAATTGGACAAAGTTGCTTGGACTGACTTTTCTCTTGGATTTCTGGTCAAGGATGCTTGTAAACTAATGAGCTGCCAATGATGGGGCGAAACCTTAAGAGATTTTTCACACAACTACTCCACAAACTGTCTACTACGTATGGTGATTTTAAAAGAGATCAACTTAAACATACACTAATTTTTTGTCAACTAAATTTATTAGCAAGTCAGCTAGCTAGCTGCCATTGTGTGTCAAGACACATTTTTAAAAGTTGAGAACTTCCTAATGTTGAGGCTGTCCTAATCTTGGGAAAACCAAGACCAAAGATGGCTCTAAGCCTCATTGAAAATAAACAGGGAACATGCGATTGTCACCAGCCTCCCACTTCAGAGTGTTAATATGGTTGAATACTTACAGTCCCCTAATACTAAAGCAATTTGCATTAAAATGACTGTGATTTAAATAGTAAATCTATTAAAATAGTCGCTGTTTTATTTCTAACACAGTATGCTTGAATGCATGTGTGCATGATAGAAAGGAAAAGAAAGGACACATCTATAGCAACTATCCAACAATATACCAACCACAGAGGCAACACACACACACACCGCTGAGCTTCCACAGTCAGACCACACTTCCACACAGCCACACCCAGAGAACACATCTGTGATTACGTCTTACCTGTACGGTAGACAAAGTTGGCCTCTGTTTCCGAGCAGGACGGTGAGAGGAGATCCTCGTCGTATTCGTTGGAGCTGAAGGAGCCGGAGTGGTTCCTCCTGCGGGCGTCCGTCACACCATTGGCTACCATCACATGGCGCAGCGAGTCGTTCAGGTAGCGGTGTAGCAGGCTGCTCTTGTATTTTGGAGGAGACACATAGTCCTCAGCCAACGAGGCGTCTGCTCCCGCTCGAAGGCCCGCCCCCATGCCGCTGCCCTCTTTTTTGATAACACTCTGGTACATGGGCTTGCTAAACTCACCCGTCTGGGCTCGAGCAGCCGGGTCACCATCTGAGGATGGCACAGAGAACACAGGGAAACATAAGTGTTCAGTGTTTAAGCATCAATAACTGTAGCAACAACAACCAGAAATAAATCTGTGCTAATGTAGTAATCAAGGAAATGTAACAGAATGGTAAGATGGAGCATTCAACAATTAATACTACAAAAATGTCATTTAAAAAAGTGGGGACTGAATATAGAAATATTAGGAAAAATAGTTCGAGTTAAATGAGGGGTTCCTCCAGAGTTCTGTAGATAGTTAGATAGATGTTCTTGGATTTCATAGGTTCCAACTCGAAGAACTCATTACGGCGCTAGATGGGATCACTTTTTCTAAGGGTGTGGTTTTCTGAAAGGGATTCAATTTGAAAGAGAAATCCACCAGTTCAGGGTTCTACATAGATCCTTTAAGCATTCCCCCAGAGAGAAAAAACATTACGGTGCTAGATGGAACTTTTTTCTAATGATGTAACTTTCTAAAGGGGTTCAACTTGAAATCTTTTATGAAAGAGAAACCCACCAATTCAGGGTGCTACATAGATCCTTTAAAGATTTCCCCAGTGGGACAAACTGGAGTCTGCTT
Organism: Pangasianodon gigas; assembly: GCA_022758105.1. Classification (NCBI taxonomy): domain Eukaryota; kingdom Metazoa; phylum Chordata; class Actinopteri; order Siluriformes; family Pangasiidae; genus Pangasianodon; species Pangasianodon gigas. Next base: position 23,369,007 of record CM040465.1, read on the forward strand.
CAGAGTTCTACATGGAACGTCTTTTGTCTAAGGGTGTATTTTTCTATAGGGCTTCAACATGAACTCATTTCTGAAAGAGGTGTAGATTTTTAAAAGGAATTCAACTTGAATGAGTTGCCCCAGGTAGACTAAAGAAATCCCCCCACAAGGATTGAAGAAACCCTTACGATGATAGATGGAACATCATTTTCTAAGGGTGTAGCTTTCTAAAAAGGTGTTCAACTTGATATATTTGTTTAAAACAGTAAGCCCTCTGTTCAGGGTTATACACAGATCTTTCAAGGGTTCCCACAGAGAGACAAACTGAAGAACGCTTCAGTGTGCTAGATAGAACCTCTCCTTTTCTAATCATATAGTTTTCTAAAGGGTTCAATTTGAAATCTTTTGTGAAAGAGAAATAAAGCAGTTCATGGTTCTACATAGATGCTTTAAGGGTTCCTTTTTGAATGGAACCTCTTTCTCCTAGAGCGCACTCACACCCTTAACCAGTCCGAGACATTTTCGAGCGGATTAAACCATCTGGATTGGATTGTGCTGAATTAAAACAAAAAGTCCACACGTGGAGGACATGCTGTAAGTAAGACAGACAGGCAGGACATGGTGCTGAAAGACCGAGTTCCTCCAGCGAGGCCGAGTCAGAACCAGACTGAAGCACGGATCACTTCCATGCCAAGTCTCCTACGGCTTTTGTTTGGGACACAACACCATGTCGTCCTGCCAGAACCCAATTATAATCCCAGCCTCTGCTTATCAGAACCACATGCACATATCAGAGTTCCTCAAACAGCAGCCATGTTCTTACTGCTTTATGCATCTCCTCAACAAGCAGCTCCTAGAGCCTGAGTTCAAGGGAACCACATTAGAGAACACACGTGTCCTGTCCCGTTTGTCCAGATTCCAGTAAAATGTAGTGATTACCGATGATTCACCTCATCAGCTAGTGTCCAGGAACCAGCTGAACTTAAAATACTCCCTGAACATGTCGTAATAAATCATTAAAAATAATCAGTGTATTATATTTGATATGAAAAATGTTTCATATTTTTTAATGCCAAAGAAACTCAGGAACTTTTCCACACATGCACGCTCATTAAAAATACCAGGATCTATAAATATCCACACAACCACATCATGGATTAAATTTGTTTACTTAATTAGTTTTAATAATTTTTTTAATTCACTCTAGGCTATGATAAAACTGAATATCATCTGGTGTGAATAGCTTCAGGTTTATTTTTCAAATATTAATGATTTCAGGGAAATTGTCCAATAAGAACCAACAGTGCTGGACAGAATTATGTGGTGTTGGTTTATAAAAGAACATCTCCCAGCTGACTGATGGGTTCAGTGAGGGCATATGTCTGCTCTGAAGTGTTTGCTCATTAAAACTGTTAATATTGAATCATGTCCAGACTTCAGCTGGAACTTTAGGCACAACTGTGACTCTAAATGCCACTACGTGTCTGTATCTTTTTAGTGCTCCGAATATCTGTATCCAGATTTAAACCTGACCTAAAGCAAAAGCTTGGCATTCCAGACCTGACACACACCTCTCGTCTCAACCAGATGCTCTGTGAGCCTTTCTGGCAGACCGTCTTAGAAAAAAAAGAAGGAAGGAAATAAAAAGAAAGGATGGAAGATAAGAATAGTGCAGCTCCTATTCATATCTGCATTTGTATGTTTATGACATATGATCTGTTCATTGTGAATAATATATTTATATAGTTTACATTCTGTGAATGTGTGTGTGTGTGTGTGTGTGTGTGTGTGTGCGTGCACGCACGTGTATACACGTGTTCATGTATGTTTGTGCTTGAATTCTTATATACACTTACCAGTTAGGAGTTTGGGATAGATGTATGCAAAGCAATACTCAGCTACATTAATACAATAGAAATACCTCATAGATAGAACTATGAGTTAGTTTGTGTGTGTGTGTGTGTGTCCACACCTTCTGAGCAGGAGTCATCACTGCTGATGCTGAGTCTCTCAGCATTGCCCTGTACGTATTTGTTGTAGAGTTTAATCCTGAGAGCCCAGCTGAGGTCCGGCTGCCGCACCGTGTTCTTCAACCGCCGTCGTGCATTTGCAAACCAGTTAGACACCTGAGACCATAACACACACACACACACACACACACAGAGTGAGAGAGAGAGAGAGAGAGAGAGAGAGAGAGAGCTTTACTCAAGCACCATGTCATAACCATGTTGACATTATCACATGACAGTTTGCAGTCACTGGAGCTCAGGTTAATGTGTGTGAAGTCTCTGTGCATGTTCTCCACACCTCCTAATTTTGTCCAGGTTCTCTGGTTTCCTCCCACTTCCCAAAAACTTGCTGGTAGGTGGATTGGCTACACTACAATTCCCCTAGCTATGAATGTGTGTGCACATGTGTGTGCCACTGGTGTATCCCCGGATAGACTTTGGATACACCGTGACCTTGACCAGGAAAAATGACATCATGACATCCGATATTACGGCAGCCATCATAACAATCACTGATCATGATAACATAACACTCATGTAGCACCACAGATGGGCAGGTCTTTTAGTCCATCAAATCTCCAAATCACTCACGTTTTGAAGTAAGCACACATAGTTATAGAATAAGATAAAATAAGACATAAGGTAGATAAATAAATTTACATTTACATTTATTGCATTTGGCAGATGCTCTTATCCAGAGTGACTTACAGAAGTGCTTTGAAGTCTTTATCAATAAATACATTTTGATACTGGTTCGCTAGGTCACGGACTAAGTGCTAATTTAAGTACTTTAGGAAAAGGTAAGTTTTTAGATGTCATTTGAAGACTGCCAGTGACTCAGCTGTTCGGACATCTAGGGGAAGTTCATTCCACCACCTTGGTGCCAGAACAGAGAAGAGTCTTGATGCAGGTCTTCCTTGTACCCTGAGAGATGGTTGGAGCAGTCGAGCAGTGCTAGAGGATCGGAGGGAACGTGGTGCAGAGCAGGGTGTGATAAGTGCTTTGAGGTAAGTGGTAGTTAAAGTAGTTTATTAAAGTAGTCGTAGTTTTATAACTGCATGTAGAGATTTTCCAAAATATCCAACCAAGTTAAATTACATTATTCAGCTCGCTAGTTTTAAACATGGAGATTATTCAATATTTATAAATATGACTTTAAAATCCTCTCAGAAACCAAGCTGAAAATCCACAAGTGCTCATAAAAGACAAAATGATCCACACACTGCTTTATACATTAATGTTTAAAAAGACATTCAGTGACATTTAGCACACCCACAGACACACACCAAACTCCCAGTGAGTGCCACAAACTCACCGTTCCTCCATTAATGCTTCTCCGACTGAGACACAGACAACCTGGGTGCTTATTCTGGCCTCCGCTGTCCCCTGCCTAATAATAATCCGGCTCTTTGTCCACATGCTGTCTGTCTTTATGCAATAAAAGGCGCTATTTGACCCGGCCTTCTCCATTTCACAGAGACCAGAGGCCATTAGATGTTATACTAGAATAACTTTTCATGCCCAATAGACTTCAAGTGACTTATGACAGGCCTTGCACTGGGACCCTTCTTCATGCTAAAGTACTTACTCCTGCTATGTCCTGAACTTTCTGATCTCAGCTTTATTTAGAGATCATATTCTGCTCAAAAAAGGCACACACCGGACAGCCTTCAGCTTTAATAGGCGAGATGGAAGCCAGTGGCATATAGAGAAAACAAATGATGCAGTGTGAAGCGGGTCTGGACATAGTATGTGATCGAGGATTGCTAAAAAGCGCACGGCCTCCAAACATTAGTCAATCGGAGTTGAAATGGAGAGCGGTGAAAAACGTTGCAGATTTCCCAGAGCCATTTGTCATTATGAATTCAGATCTGACTGAGTGCTAACATGTGGCATGACATATTCACTAAGCTTCATCATGTGTGCTGCATCTCTGCTGTAGTGGTGCAAACAGCAGGTTACCGGATCTGCGTGACGAAACACAAACTATCCCTACAACCAGTTCTGAACCTCAAATTCATACACTCACAAACCCTGTAATAAACTCCAAAAAACATTCCACAACCAAACATGTTGTAAAATATAAGGATTAAAACACTCAAGTGTTGTGCTGTTATAGGAACCAGCCAAGGGGTGGTGTGATGTAGAGGAGTTACTATTACCATCCGAAAGTTGATTATTTTCCTATAACTGCATGACTCGAAGTGTTTTGTTCCTCTTATACCACAGCAATGGTTTTTATTTATTAAAGATAGACATATTGCACTTTTAACCATTTATATTTAATCTTGTGGAATGCCATAGCACCTATAAACAGCCATTCCCTCACCAGCTTCACTTTTTTCTCTCTCTTGAAATTACAGACAAAAAAACTCAGCTTGTCATGTCACGAAAAACCACAAAGTGTAAACTCCTCTGTCCTGAAGATGTCATTTACCTCTGACTGTTACAAAGCGCTGACACTGGAGACTCCTTCCATAAATGTTAAATATACATTTCTCCTCACAGAAAACTTCACCATGTCAACGATACGTCATTATTGATTAGATGAACTTATTATTAGCTATGTGGAGTGTCTGCCGTACAAGTCCCAGTGAATGAGCTGTTACTATAGAAACGAGTGCATTAATGTAAAACTAAATATAAATCCACTGCTGTAATCAACACCTTCTGACCAATCAGAATCCAGAATTCAAAAATACTGAGGCATAACTACAAATGAACCCTATAAGATACATTTTGAATGACGCTGGATTAAAGCCATGCAGTTTCTCTAAATCGTTATTTCATCAAAGTTCTCGTCTCTTATTATTGATATAATCATAAATATTGAATAGCTAGGAGAATAAGTAAATCAACTGATGCACAATGAATACATTGTATAGAGAAGAAGTAGGCTATTATTTTTTATTTCCATTTCACATGATAATTCAGTGTATTCCCTCATAACCACAACCTGTATTTGTAATCATGATCATGCATTTACTGCAAACACTGATATAATTCATCTCTCCTCTGTAGATACAATCCTGGTGACAAACCTAACTGTGTATTAAAATGTGTTAAAAACTGTAACTGAAATAATAAGGACTGTGAGCAGATTTCTGACCGTCCAGAGAGACAAAGATCCAAATATGACCTGTGCGTCTGTGCATGTTGTTAACCCTGATGTAGATATGCGAGTTCACACACATCTGCTAACACTCACGCCTGCTGCATATTAATACCACATTAAACTGTCTGAGGTCGAGCAGAGTCACAGCGCCTTATTTTCACGCTGATGTTTTTGTTTGTGTGCACTGTGTAATCACTGAAATACGCACAATTTAACACAGATTGGGTCATCGGGAGTTTTTAGAGAAAGACAACATTCACAAGAAAAAGCTCTAAACCTCAGCGATGATGACAAACTCAATGATACACTACATAAACTCCAGGACACACACATTTACGACTGAGATTATACATATATCAAAGTGCGAAATACATAAATACATACAATTACAATTGTTCAGATATCACTTCCTATAAATCCTGCATTCATAATGCATTATAACCTCATCTATAATGCGTAATATCCTCTCCATACCACATAATGTCTGATATAAAAAAAAAAAAGACGCATTTATGCATTTATGTACATTTACTGTAATAACAGTGCTGAGCATAAAGCCTTTATAAATGTTCATAAGTAGCTTAAAACCTCTGAAACTGTTTTTTGAAAAAAAAAAAAAAAAAAGCACAAACTCCTCTGTCCTGAAGATGTCGGAAAACTTAAAGTTACAGCTTTACCTCTGACTGTTACAAAGTGCTGACACTTGAGACTCCTTCCATAAATGTTAAATAAACGTCTCCTTAGAAGAAGAAAACGTCATCGTTTCAACTATCAGACATTTTTATTATGTTTTTGTTGAATGTCCACATAATGAGCGCATTAATATAAACCTGCTGTTATAGAAAATTACTCAACACCTTCTGACCAATCAGAATCCAGAATTTAACAGTGGTGTGTGTAAATGGATTTACTTATTACTCATGATTTATATATAATTATCCATACAAGCTATTATACAGTTGTAAGTTCTGCATGTGTGTGTGTGTGTGTGTGTGTGTGGTCACGCACTCACCTGCACCAGCGTCATCTGGGAGCCGAGTGCGAGGAGGATCTTCTCTGTTTTGGTGGGATAGGGATTGTCCCGGTGTTTATAGAGCCACTGTTTGAGAGGTCGAGCCATGTCCTGAAGAGCCTGACGCTTATGACGAACTTTTCCTCCACTCTGACGAGACCTGTTAGAGGAAAACATCCCAAAAGATCCTACATAACCATGAAATTGTTTTTTTTTTTTTAATACCATACAGACCAGCACAAGTAGCACAAGCACCACAAATATACAAAAACTTAATTAAATCTTTATAAATTATAAAATCAGTTATTACTTTGGACCAAAACATCAGTTATTGAACTTATTTCTGTTCATTTAGTGTAGGGGGTCTTACATTTTTGCACCTCTTTCAGTGACATAAAAATAAATACATAAATAACATACTAACATTAAGTTAGTAACGTTTGGCAATTGTGTGTTACCCTGTAGGTTTTTTAATCCTGCACACCCCACCCACAGACACAACACTTTCTATCGGGTTTTATTAAAATTGTGGTTGAAATAATTTACCCTTGTTGTTACACAATTTATTGCGCTTTATATTAAATCTGTTAAATTCAATTGTCTAGCGCATTAATGCTTATAAAAATAATTACTTAATAATAACTATAACAACTACAATAACTTTCGTAAGTAATACAGGAGGGATGATACACTCCGGTCATGATACTGATTCGATTCATGATATTGGCCTCACGATTTCAATTTGATTCTCAGAAAATTTGAATGAAGAAAAAATATGACAGAAAAGACTCCTTTTTTATTTCCGAATCATAAACAATGCATAACAAGGTACATTTTTGCCTGTATAAAACTAAATCAATTAAAAATAGCTACGAACAGAGGTTTAATATTGTAAACAAAGTGGTTCACCATATCTTATAAATAAATAAATAAATTTATAAATTCTCCCAAAAATTTTGATTGAATAAACAAAGTGTCTATGTGGAGATGTATTGTTAAACCCATAAGTAGGTAAACGCTGTCATCGCTGTCACATTTTAAATAAATAAATAAATAAATTTGGGGAAAGAAATTAGGATTCTTGGACCCCTGGAGGTTCCTCGGTTCCTCTCTAAATAGCCACAAACACAGATTTAATTTAAAGACACAGAAATCCAACTCCAAATCCAAATGAGGACGTTCAAAATTTCCTTAAAAATAAGAAATCGAACAATCCGATGCTTTCATATTGTCTGATGTCATTGCACAGTGCTCCTGAGTTAGGAATCTTTTAATTCAGTTTCCTCGATATCAGTCTGTGTGTTATGCGAGTTGTGAGATGAGCTTCTCTGCAGATTCTCCGCACATCTGTTCTGATGAACTCCTCTGAGTCATTCTGAGACACTGTAATGTTTTCTTTAATACATTCATACTGACATGGAAGCCCACATCAAAACAGTGCAGCCCCGGATACCTGCCACACAGGTGCGATGTGTTTTATAGCTCGTTCTGGATACTTTTTACAGCCAGTGAGCCTTAAACTGTAAAAGTAATACCGCACACCTCATCAGTACACATTTATTTTATGATCATAATCCATGTATTCAAATATATAAGGCTCATTATTGGAGTCAGAGAGCTTTTTATTCCTGGAGCACATAAGGTCCAAGTTGTCATTATTTACAGGTCACCTGCTTTTGATAAATGTAATAACTTTGATAATGGTTGTGATTTCCACCAATGGAACAAAGAAAATTTAAAAATCGACCCCCTGGCTATCCCTCACGAACCCCACTCTGAGCACCGCTGTGCACATGTAAATGTATTTGACATGCAATTTAGCATGCTATAGAAAGTCACAAAACACCAGGACATTGTTCAGTTTAATGCTCGTGTAGTGTTTTTGTTAAGAAGCCGTCAGGCCGGTCGGAGCGTGTGCTCGTGTTGACACTATCGACTACAGTCACAGTTCTGAAAGGAGGTCCGGGGACCAGCAGGAGCTCGTGCAGCACTGACACACTGTCTGAGATTATTAATGTCAGAACAGCAGTGGAGATTCATCACTGAATTGATCACTGAACTTAAAAAGAAATAGATATAATGCTAACATGGTCATCAATTAGACATTTTTAAATACATAAACTAATTAATTCGTTAAAAAAAACCTGCTTCTCGGACCTCTGGAGGTTCCCCGGTTCGTCTCTAAGGGTCTCTGCAAGATCTACAGGATTTAATGTATAGAAACAGAAATTCTTCTGTTTAGATTAACGCCTACGTTTTGCTCCGTAAATGAGGACGTTTAAAATTTCTTTCAAAATAAGAACTTTTCCAAAACTGAACATGAAAGAAGAACGGTGCTATATGAATGAAATTTATTATTATTATTATTATTATTATTATTATTATTATTATCATCATTATTATAATTATTAACTGCATTTTAACTAAAAACGAAGTGCTGTTAATCAGACGCAAACCAGCTACATTTTAACAGTGGGCTTTGTGGTTGGAAATGTTCAGGAATAAAAAGCACTTAGTAAATATTTTGCCTAATATTCAAATTGTTGGATGATGTTAATTTATAATTTACAGTTATAAGAGGGATATTTTTCTGAGCCTGTTGTTTTGAGAATAGGCTAGCTGATAAATAAATAAATAAATAAATAAATAAATAAATAAATAGGGAAATCCTTGACATGCCGAGAGAAAGCTGCACTCTATACTTATTTTAAAACTCATCCCAGCTGATTGTGAATGTTATTAGAGATACAGATATAGACCTATAAGCATATAGACTTTCTTCTACCAGGTGACGGTTTGAACCTGTAGATGTCACTATGGCACTGCGCTGTCTGTCTGCTTATCTTTCACCAAAAACCTCCACTGCACATGTAACACATTTCCTGTACCCCAAATCCTCCAAGATCATGTTCGGCAAAATAATATTTTGCTTGTAACTCAGATATGTATGAACAAGCTAAAAAAGAAACGTTTGCCCTCTCTGTTCTCAGTATCAGTGACCTAAACACACACACACACACACACGGCTAATGTTTGTATTAATTTTCTTCATTAACTCTGATACTCCCCTGGTGCTTCCACCACTGGACGTGTCAAAATTCACACTCTACTAAACAGAGTGTTGAAGTGTGTGACATATAGTAACACTTCTACTCTCCTCTGATGGATAGCTGCTCCTGTATAACAGAGAGCACTTGTGACGCTACAAATAAAGACACACACCCTCAGACACACACACACACTCAGAGTAAATATGTTAAGACACGGCTAAACGGCGATGGATCCGGAGGATGGAGGATATGGAGGTTAAAATAAAGTTTTCACTCCCTCACTAGAAAAGGAGCCTTGATAGACTGGACCACACGTTACGTTCAAGGAAATGTTTAGTTATTAGAAACAGACCTGAGTGTGTGTGTGTGTGTGTGTGTGTGTGTGTTTTAATATGCTACCGAGCGTATATAGGATGCCAATGAGGCCAAGTGCATGACCCTGGTGTTAGGTAATTTAAAAAAAAGAGAGCGAGAGAGAGATTTTGTTTTTGGTGAATGAAGCATTTACAGTGGATGGCGCACGGATTTTATTACACGCTGATAAAAAAGGTATTTTCATTTAAAGTCCAACTCAAAGCACAGGTCAGTGCCACAAATCTGTGGAGTGCCTCAACATCTCACTGAAGGACAATAAACAGAAATTTAAATTAAAATCTTATACACTTCCATCTCTGTTTGTAATTAAACACTTCTTATTTAGCCATGACATTTAAATAAATACACAGTATCACATGACTGTAATGAGGATTTTAAAGTCTCAGATAGACCTATACGTCATCATGATGAGCCAAATAAATAAATAAATAAATAAATAAATAAATAAACGAGCTGTGATTTTACCTGATCTCATGAACAGATGAGTACGAGTTAAATCTTAAGGAAAGTTACGACCAGGTCTAGTCTGTTAAGCAAATTCTAACTTTCGCAGCTTTTCTTCTAAACTGATTGGCTCGAGCTTCGTCACAAACCGAGCAGGACGGAAAAATGTGCGATGCTGCACAACTTTACAAGTCTCCAACAGTTTTTTTTTTTCTTTTCCTCCCAGACGCACTTGCATGCTAGATGTAGTACCATATTTACACTGGGACTTACCCTGGTCTCCTGTGTCTCATCACAGAGCTGTCAGTGATCTGGTGGCTCCGGGAGAGGAGATCCGCATGCTGCTCGTCAATCACCTCCAGATAATTCCTGCTGCTCCTCTCCACCTCACTCGCCTTCTCCTCGAACAACACCGGGCTGCTCAGCTTATTAAACACGACAGGGTTCATCTTGGCTCGAGCAGTCCTTGTCCTTTAAAGCGTCCTCTCTCTCTCTCTCTCTCTCTCTCTCTCTCCGTGTGTGTGTGTGTGTGTGTGTGTGTCCTGCGTTAAAGGCGTCTGGGCTTAAACTGAAACACGGCTCCGTTACGCGCAGTCCTGATGGCGGCGATCCTGCGGAGAGAAAGCGCACAGGATCAACTTCAGCAGTCCCCACACACACACGCGCGCGCACACACACACACACACATATACACACACACACACGGTAGTCATGTAGGATATTTTTTTCGGAATCCACGCACAGGAATCCCGGGATATATAAACACCAACACACACACTCCTGTGCGGTGGTGTGTAACCTTAAGTGTGTGAGCTGACACAACATTTACACACTTTACGCATTGTGTAAACCTGAGAGCTCACAACACACACTCAGAAATAAAAATGCTCTCAGGAAACTGTACTTGTCCTAGCCCTGCCATCAGGCGTGTGTCATGTTTCGTACTTTTCACATGTGAACGTCTGTGGTGGTGGTGTGGTGGTGTGTGTGTGTGTGTGTGTGTGTGTGTGCGCGCGCGCGCGCTAAGAAATTATTTTTACATAGTAGTAGTGGTCCTTCATGTTCTTTAAAAAGTTTCCAGCTACAAAACATCAAAACATGTCTCCCTGATGGCACCCAGCGAGCAGAGGAAGCGGTTCAGCGTGGTACCTGAGAGTGCAGGCTGGAGACTCGCTCTCTTTCTCTCTTTCTCTTTCTCTCTCACTCTATTTACACTGGCTGCTCTGTTCATCACACAGCAAACACAAGAACCAAAATGACGCGTAAAACGGACGCTACTGAAAATTCATACCGAGTTAATAATATCAACCTACGAATAAGGAAAGGGTTAGAAAAAAGCAGCTCTGCCACCAGGTTGCAGGAGGATTTTAAAGACTCCAGCAGGGACACAAGCTTGTTTTTACAGTTTAACTATCTGGAGGGAAAAAAAGTGTTTAAAAATAATTAATACTCACAGAAACGGCGCGAGTCCACACAGACATGTAATAAAACATAACATATAATCCACATGTGCAGGAAGTTTTCCTAAAACTAAAGTGGAAATTAAATAAATAAATAAAAAAGAACGGCTCGAGCTGGGTTCACCTAATGCGCATCACCTGTGCAGCGGCGTGCCTCCTCGTGCGTCCGTGTGTACGTGTGTGTGCGCGCGGAGGAAATCTGGTCGGCAGGTTCCCATTCCACACCTCTCTCTCTCTCTCTCTCTCTCTCTCTCTCACATTGTCGCTCTCCGGCGCACCGACACCGATCCTGCAGCACTCTACACACTCGCTCCAAGCCAAGCGCGCGCTCTCCTGCCTGTGCGCTTTATCCACGCGCGCCCCGGAACATGAATACCGCAGCCGTGTCGTGTTTCCCGGCCCGAGCGCTCAGGCGGTGAACATAAGGCGCATGCGTTATGCCGGTCTCACGGCCCCAGTGCAGGAGGAGGAAGAGGAGGAGGAGGAGGAGGAGGAAGAAGAAAAGGAGGAGGAAGAGGAGGAGGAGATGGATACCGACACGCAGGAAAAGCGCGAGACCAAGTGTGCGTGTTTTGTTTTTTTTCTCCTTTCAATCCGAAACCACATATGACAGAACTAAATACTGTGTGTCAAAATAGTGCGCTGTTAGGGGTAGCATAGCGACAAGTGTGTGTGTGTGTGTGTGTGTGTGTGTGTGCTCTCAGAAAAAAAAGAGTACTAATCTGTACCAGGATCAAGCTGAGGTCCACCTTGCAGAAGTGTGTCCTAGTTAATATATCCCTATGCGGATTGTGCACATCATCAGTTGTTAATTTTTTTTTTAAGTCTCCTTTAACTCAGTAAAATCTCTCACGTAAAGTTGCATATCGATTTCAGTCTCCAAAAAAATATCACAGTATCCTAGAGCTTTTTTTTTTTAAGACAGATTTCTGTCTTCATAATTCTTCAAAATGACACCGAATTGCCTTCATATTAAAGGAGCACATTGTATAAGAGATAAGAACATACCGGTTATTTTGTCTGCTTACACAAGTCACTATTCCTTACAAATCCTCCCATATTTTTCAAAATTAAGTTAAATTTCAAAATTTAACTCATTTCATATTAAAGAACAATAAAGTAGAGATTACTATCACTACATCCTCTATTTTATCTCATTATTTGTAAATTATAAATCTGATTTTTTACAGCATATTTACAGAAAATTCACTGTTTCCGTTAAACAAATGTATCCCAAATGAGCAATATATTCTTGGAAAAAAGAAGTAATGTATAGTAATTAATAAGAAAGTGTGCATGTACAGTAAACCTTTCTAGTGTTTACATTTTAACTCAAACAAATGCAAGTGTAAGGATCTGAGTGATTTTGACAAGGGCCAAATTGTGATGTTTAGATGACTGGGTCAGAGCATCTAATTGTGATGTTTAGAGCAACTGGGGTGTTCCCGGTATGCAGTGGTTAGTACCTACCAAAAGTGGTCCAAGGAAGGACAACTGATGAACCAGCGACAGGGTCATGAATGCCCAAGGCTCATTGATGTGCATGGGGAGCGAAGGATAGCAAATCTGGTCCGATCCCACAGAAGAGCTACTGTAGCACAAATTGCTGAAAAAGTTAATGCAGGCTCTGATAGAAAGGTGTCAGAACACACAGTGTATCACAGCTTGCTGTGTATGGGGCTGCATAGCTGCAGACTTTTCTTTCTTTTACATCATGTGTATGGTCGGGTGTGTGTGTCGCTTACCTGGGGAAGAGATGGCACCACGATGCACTATGGGAGGAAGGCAAGCCGGCGGAGGCAGTGTGATGCTTTGGGCAATGTTCTGCTGGGAAACCTTGGGTCCTGGACTTCATGTGGATGTTACTTTGACACATACCACCTACCTAAACTTTGTTGCAGACCAAGTACACCCCTACATGGCAACGGTATTCCCTAAAGGTAGTCTGCTCTTTCAGCAGGATAATGCGCCCTACCTCACTGCAAAAATTGTTCAGGAATAGTTTGAGGAACATGCTAAAAGAGTTTAAGGTGTTGACTTGGCCTCCAAATTCCCCAGATCTCAATCCAATCGAGCATCTGTGGGACGTGCTGGACAAACAAGTCCGATCCATGGAGGCCCCACCTCGCAACTTACAGGATTTAAAGGATCTGCTGCTAAAGTCTTGGTGCCAGAAACCACAGCACACCTTCAGAGGTCTTGTAGAGTCCAGGCCTCTAAAGACCTGTTTTGGCAGCACAATGGGGACCTACACAATATTAGGCAGGTGGTTTTAATGTTATGGGTAATTGGGGTATAACTTTTACCTGGAAATGTGTTAAACTACTGATCCAATTATGTAGCTTAAATAATTTTTAAAAGGTACATTATATCCAAATTTCCAGGTGGATATAAAAGGTGTACCCTTGAGCGACAAGGAAAGTTACCGTTTAGTATTGTTTTGTCCCAGCATGTGTGTGCATGTCTGTTTATCTACACCATGGCTACAACCAAACCACAGCCTACAGTAGCATAGGCTTTACAATAAGTCTATTAGCATACTAAATTCTGTCAGTAGGCTAGTATACATCCTTGGATGTAGCCACGACAACCCTGTTTTAAGATGCCGTACAATTTAGAAAGGTAGTATCCAGTTTGAGATGCACACTGTCTTAACTACAGCAGCAGGTTTGCCAGGTGTGAATTTAAAAAAAATCAGTCTAATGGCCAATAAATTCTCTCTAGGTCCCGGGGCAAATCCGGACTCCATGGACCCTTTCCCAAACTTAGTCCACACATTTTAAAGGCATTTCCACACCAGTACACACCAGCCCCAAGACAAACCAAGTAACAAAATGCAAAATATGTCTCTTTTGATCCTGACACACAGATTTTAAAGTCCAGCATCATGACCATCACTGCAAAATTTATTATTATAACACAGGACAGGGGGTTCTCCTGGACCAGCTTTGGGAACCTGCACTCTCAGAAAAAGGGTACTAAACATTACCTTTCCTTGTCAACAGGGTGGTACCCTCAGGTATCCATCTTTTGTATCTTTCACCAGGAAATGTAAATATAGTATACCTTTAAACATGATTTCAGGGACATAATTGGACCGTATTTACCCTTTAGGTACACTACATACTAGGGCTGTAGACAAGATCACCATTGTCAAGTCCAAGACCAGGACTAGCCGAGATCGAGTCAAGACCAAGTGTTCAGGGGGTCGAGGTCGAGTCAAGATTCCAAAGAGTCCAAATGAAAGCTAGGTTAAAATCGAGACTAAAATCCATCAAATCCTTTTTGAGTCTAAGCTTTTACTTCATTAGCCTTAAGTAGTTGGCTTAATTTCTGCCTTGCATAAATGATCAGGCTGAAGCAGGAATTACTTCTTGTCAAACTTTGTGCATGCTGAAAGTAAAATCAACACGAACATTATTTTCATAAACTCTCAGCCGAGACCAAGACCATATTTAACAAGAAGGATGTCCAAGACTCAGACAAATCCAAGTACAAATACCACTTCAACAGAGACAAGTCCAAGTACAAATACCATTACATCTGAGACAAGTCCAAATATAAATACCACTACAACTGAGACAAGTCCTAGTACAAACACCACTACAACTGAGACAAGTCCAAGTACAAATACAACTTCAACTGAGACAAGTCCAAGTATAAATATCTCTACAGTTGAGACAAGTCCAAGTTAATACTCTACAGAAAACGTCTTGAGGCCAGCCTTGAGTCCTACATCCCTACTAATTAACCTTTCAAGGTTAAATATACATACTAAAGGAATAAAGGTGCATCCTTAAGGGTTCCACCCCAGAAACAACTCATGGTACAGTTTAGTAATTTTTTTCAGAGACTGTGTGTATTATAATATTTACAAATCAGGATTGGCAAAACACACATTTTCCTTAACTATATCTTTCATCTTTCTCAAGTCCTGCAGTTCTCTTGCATGTAACATTACACATATTATCATAAATGAAGTCATGAGGATGAGAAGACCAAGTAAATTAATGAGAGATCATTTTGAGAGAATGAGATCAAGAAGTACATGATGGAATACGTAGCGCTGGTGCATGAGAAGCTTATGTGTCTGTGAGACTCCATTAGATACAGACTTGAATAGATGCAGTAAACATAATCACCAACCCAATGTCGAAAAATATAAATAACTGATGCACAGTGGTGGTTAAAATGTGGTCCGATTAGGCTGGAAATTCCCAGACCTGGCACAGAACATCTGATCTGAAATCTGATGCATGGCTGATTAAGTTTAGGCTGAACTTAGAGATTAACAGGTGTTCAGGAGAGATAAGCCATGCAGCTGAGATAACAATGTTTCATGTGTATCATGTGTAGATGTACAGGTTTGTACATGTTTGCACCTTGCTTTGAGTTTTGATAGCAGAGGAAATTATCACGTTTCACATCTGTGCTGGGTGTAAATCCAGTCACTGTGCACCTCTTTACTCTCTTGTAAAAAAGAAACTTTTTACTCCACATCCCTTTAGGTTCCCCTCGACCCAAGGTTCCACTATGAGGGTGTGATAAATTTGTGATGACCTAAAACAGGCGTATTATGGAAGGAAAAACTAAAAACTGTGCACAGAGGTGGAACCTCAGGACTGAAGGGGACCTAAAGCAGAAGTAAGGAATAAAACACTCTGTATTGTGCTGTTATAGGAAAACAATTAATCAATAACCGCATGGTGTGATGAAATGGAGTTACTATTACCACCCCAAAGCTGATTATATTCCTATAACAGCACGTCCTGATGTGTTTTATTCCTCTTACACCATAGCAATTTGCCAACGATTACAAAATTTAATTTTATTTATTTTTTTATTAAGATGTTCGTGACCTACTCCTTGTGGGGCCTGTCTCACTGAGGCCATGGGGGGATGTGTCAGTCCATCTGAATTTTTTATTTATTTATTTTCATTTGATTGTTATTGCTATTGTTATTTGCTTTTTTGAATATTTCATACTGACTTCCTTATAATTGCCCACACTTACATATATACACACGCACAAACACACACACCCTGAACCATTAACTACAGTACGTTCCCAGTCATACAAACAAATACATACAGACCACACATTAACACATTTTAACACCTTAATGAATTTTTTTGTCTTATCTTTTTGTCTTTTCTATACTCAGGTAACATAACACAGGTATTAAAATAAAAAAGACTGATGACTTTTTAATCTGTTTATAGTTATGCTGAACGTCTGTGAGATGCGTCAGTTCACATTTCATGTTATCAATTGCGTTATAGCAGATATAAACATTTGTCACCTCACGAGCCTCTCTTTCTATCCCTCTCTTGAGGTTAATATGACAAAAAAAAACAGAAAAAACACAGCTTGTCATGTTACTGAGAAACTGCAAAGACCTTCCCTGACACTGGAGACTCCTTCCATAAATGTTACAGTTTTTTTAAAAATCTGTTCATTATTCGACTTTATTTATTAGACTATTATTAGAATAGTTATTAGACTATTAAATTATGTTCACCGTCTACCTTTGAATGAGCTGTTACTATAGAAACGATAACGTATCAGACCAAGCGTATTAATATAAACCTGAGATTTGCAGCTGCACTACTGTCAGAGCTGCTGTTATAGAAAATTAATCAACAACTTCTGACCAATCAGAATTCAACAATGCTGTCGTATATGTAAAAATTATTATGCAAGAATTTTAAAATCCTAAGCATTTTTTTTTATAGCCGGGAAATTTCTGTCATACTAAAACAAGAACCAAAACACACGGGGTTGAAGTCGGAATTCCCTTCTCTGACCAAAAATGCCTGCCACTAAGATAGAAAATCCCTCAAGGGCTAACTTTTACTGACTTAACATTTTGAAAGCAACCATCAATTCACTGAACAATCTAAATCCACCCCAAACATCGTTACCGCAGCCTACAATTACATTCTATTCCAGTACAGTTTAAGAACAACACAAAACCGATAAAATCCAATTAATTATATCAACACCATATGTGATGCTTTATCTGGAGATCAGGCATGTGGAGGAAAAAAACGGTGATTCTGGAAACCTCTCATTTTCTGAAATTACGCTGGGTGCTGATTGGAGAGGTGAAACGACTAAGTAAAGAGGCGCATAGACGCTTTCCTCACACCCCATGTAATTGGCGTGTTGCTTTTTTTATTTGTGTTTATTTTTGCCGATTTAATGAAGAAAACATCAGACGCATGACTCACTCTCGTCCTGAATTCGAATTCGGGAAGAGTGAGAGCAAGAGAGGAAAAAAAAAAAAAAAAAAAAAAAACGGAGAGACCGCTAAGTACCCCTGCTTTTATGCCCTGTTCTCGGTATTCTCTGGGTGGCTACACGACAATGGTGTCTGTGAAGGAACCACAACGTCAGGAACTGTCCTCACGTGACCCGTGACAGGGAACAGAACGGTTCCTTTAACAACTGAAGTAAACCGGAATAATTCCATTGTGGTGGTGCAATGAATGCAGACAGTTTATCGATGGAGGTTATGGAAGTATGCACACAAATGTGCTAAGTGAGCTGTTCGTGACAGATGTAGTGCCACACACACACACACACACACACACACAGTTTACGGCATAGCAAGCCGAGCACACTGTCTGCACTTTGTGTTCCTCAGTGGCTGTTCTAGGGTTATCTCTCGAAAAACACGTCTCAGCTCCCGGAGTGTCGGAGCAGGAATGTGTTCATAAACCTCCCTGATGAAATCTTCCCTTCTGAGCCTGTGTGAATAAAAAAAACACCATCAGATATCAGCCTATAAACCCTTTCACTCATCTGCAGTGTGTGTGTGAAGAACACGGAGTGTTAGTCATTAAGCTCTGCGTCATCACTCACGCTGTTCTCATGCCGGTTTATGTGTACTTCTGCTTTAACAGCGTTTGCTTAAAAGCGACAATTAAGTGTTTATGTGAAATAAATAAAGCGCCGTTTACAGGATAAGATTTAATGGCAACATAAAGGGTAGGCTGCACCAGCCAGAATTAAATTAAACAGCGTTTGGAGCTAAATTCAAGTCTGCTACTTAAACTTTGAATCTTTAAATATGGATTAACAAATCTCTCTTCTGATTTAAACGCCTTAAGCCGGGATTAATTAAGAATGATAAATTCTCCAGCATTAATAAGTGAACAGCAAGGTCACTTTCTACATCTAGCATTATTGATAGCTTTCTGAGTGAAAGCTGGCAAAAAAATATTCCACAATTCCTCTAATAAATACTCTCAGTATGTAAATTAATCTAAATATTGCAGGTGTAATTATGTATTACATTTATTAATAATTATTATAATTGTTAAAAGCTTTAATCTCAAACTGAAGGAAAAGGATTAAAGTTAATCTAAGGATTAAATCATGGTTTGTAAGTAAAGAAAGTTTGAGTTACTGTTACCACTCTGAAGTTGATTATTTTCCTATAACAGCACTTCCCCAAGTGTTCTGTTTCTCTTATACCACAGCGATTTGCCAACGATTACAGTTCATTTATTAAAGAACAACATGTCATACATTTTTATCCTTTTATAGTTACATTTAATGTTGTGGAACACCCGTGAGACAAGTTAGTTCCTGTTCTCACTTACATTATAGCAGCTATAAACACTCATTCCCTCACCAGCTTCTCTTTTCTCTCTCTTGATATTAATAAGACAAAGAAGCATAAACTCTTCTGTCCTGAAGAAGTTACAGCTTTATGTCTGACTGTTACAAAGCGCTGACACCGGGGACTCCTTCCATAGATGTTAAATAAACATCTCCTTACAGAAAATTTCACTTTCTGACCAATCAGAATTGAGAATTCAACAGCGCTGTGGTATAGAGGACCGATTTTTTTGCTTTCAGGTCTATTATGCGATTTCACCCATTTTTCTGACAGCGTATTCAACAAGTGCTATAAATGTGCTAAATTTAGGCCTGTTTTTCCTGAGCTGGCAGTAATACAGTCTGTCCTTCTCTCTCTCTCTCACACACACACACGTGTGTGTACACACACGTGAATACACACACACACACACACACACACACACACACAGCAAGTGGGGTCAAAGGGTGCTCATTTCCTGTAATTACTGCCATGTCTACACCTCTTCTCATTAAAAAATCTCAAAGACTCCTTGATTGCCACCTTTTTTTTTTTCCCCTGGAGCTTTTAATATCTCCCTCGTTTAACGTGACATTTTCACACCAGCCACATGCCTTTAATGGGGATGGCGGGAGAAAGTGAAGGTTACACTCTTAGGGCCACTTATTTTAAAAGAGCCACAGGCAGATTTGTTAAAATCAGTGGCCTTGTCACGGGAAAAACAGAAATGATGCTGATATCCTGTTGGACACCTCTAAGAGATTTAGCACGTTTTCCCCTCCTGCATCCTCATCACTTTCTTTTTCTTTTTCGCTTTCCCGAAACACAGCAGCGAAGTTTGCATGTCACGCTTTGTTTCTCTTTCGGCTTGGAGTAATCCGTGCGCTGTTATCTTTGCAGCTTTCTCTTGAAGTGGGCAGATTTGCTTTCATGGCTGGTGAGTTCGTGACCTCTCTAGTTAACAAGGCAGGTTTATATGGCAAGGGCTGGGTTACAGTTACAGGACAAAAAAAACCCAAGCTGCTGCACGGTAGTAACACAGTAAGCCCTGCATTTTTTTTATTTTTTTTATGATCAATTATATCCTGTACAGTTGCAGATTAACAGTCCTCGCTGAAAGCTTTAATTACAGAGTCTTCTCTCTCTGCGTCCAATCTCTAATGTACCGTGCAACCTGTAAAAATAAAAGGAAAAAGTCAAGATAATCCTCAGCAGTCAGTCATCTCATTTTTTTTTTACTCTCTTCCCGAATCCCATCCGAAAACCCCTCCTGTTGGTGCTGATGAACACATCCTGATGGAAGCTCAACAATAATATGATTATTGGTCCACAGCCATAAAGCAGGAGCTAGACGGAAAACCGTTCCTGTGTGATCTGCAAATAGCGGCGTGTCTTTTATTCAGAAAGGTATTGAGAGTGTAAGGTATTGAACGTTAATCCGTGCCAAACCGAAATCCAACATAACGTTCTCCAGTGTTGGCCCCCCATATAAGTCGTCTAGACAGTAAGGTTCATCCTATCCTGATCCACATGCCTGAGCCTAAAAGAAAGAAAATGAAAAGAGAGATATTTTACTCATCTTGGCGTCTGTGTGGCTAAAGCGATCCTTGTGCACTTAACAGTGTGAGATCACTTAACACATCGCTACTGGTAGCTTTATTGAGAAAAGTCTACAAGCAACAGCAGGGAGGTACTCTGATATAAATAACTGTAATGTACTCACCATGCATGGGCCATAGATATGCAGCGTGTGTGTGTGTGTGTGTGTGTGTGTGTGTGTGTGTGTGTGTGTTACTTTTCCTCCTGGAATAAACTTTATAAAGTACACATTACGGCATCGTCAGAACCATCATAGGCTTCATTAACATCTCAGAGGCTGGTAAGGGACAGAATTCTCTATCCTGATTGGTCAGAAGGTGTTGAATAATTTTCTATAACAGCAGCTCTGAAAGTAGTGCAGCTACAAATCACAGATTTTATATTAATGCGCTCGTTCTAATATGTTATCATTTCTATAGCAACAGCTCTTTCACAGGGATTTGTACAGCAGACGCTCCATGTAATCTAACAATAAACGGATTAAAAACGTGTTGTTTTACAAAGAAAATATACAATCGTTGATCTGGTGAAGTTTTCTGTGAGGAGATGTTTATTTGATATTTATGGAAGGAGTCTCCAGTGTCAGCGCTTTGTGACAATCAGAGGTAAAGCTGTAACTTTAAGTTTTTTAAACATTTTTAGGACAGAGGAGTTTACACTTTGCAGTTTCTCTGTAATATGACAAGCTTCAAGAGAGAGAAAAAGAGAGAGGCTGAGGTAACATTCATAACATAAATCAGAACAGTAACTAACTTGTTTCACGGATGTTCCATGACATTAAATGTAACTATAAATGGTTAAAAATTTTGATGTGTTGTTCTTTAATAAATTAAAATTCTAATTGTTGGCAAATTGCTGTTGTATTAGAGCAGTAAAACACCTGGGGACGTCCTGCTATAGGAAAATTATCAACATCAGGGTGTCAACAGTATCTCCACTTCATCACACCACCCTGTCGTTGATTATTTTTAATTAACAGCACTATAGATAGAGTGTTTCTTTCCTTAAATACGTAAGCAAGCTTGTTACTTACACTTTATGGATGGGAAAGTCAGAATTAATTAGAGCTAATAAAACCATTAATGCAAAAGAAAGAGAGAGAACAAGAGAGAGAACAAAAGGGAGAGAGGGAGAGAGGGAGAGTAAATCAAACCAAATACTGTGTAAGTGTGTGTAGGTGATGAATGTGTGTGTGTGTGTGGGGGGGGGTGGGTGTGTGTATTAGTGGTAAGGAAAAAACAAGAAAATCAACTCTTGTGCCTTGATTGGTTTGCCCATGCTCATGTGTGTGTTTGTGTGTATGTGTGTGCGTGTGTATGTATGTATGTATGTATGTACCTACATGTTTGCGTGTGTGTGTCTTTAATGACTATGATGCAGTGCGCTCTTTTTGGAGTTATATTAACACACCGCCCTCTCTGACTCTGGCGAGGAAAAGCCACTTCTGATATTTGGACCAGATTTTTACTAGCCGTTAGCTTTTTTATGAAATATTTCAACCCTATCGAGGAGCTGTGGGATCTTGCCACATTAAAAAAACATGTTTTTATTTTCAGGACTAATCACGTGCACACACACATACACAGACACACGCACACACACAATGCCCAATCCTGACAAAATTGAATAGGAAAACATGCAGTTTTCCAATCATTCTTCCAGCACGTTCTTGGTGAGGATGAATCCCCATTTTTCTCTGTTTTTTTATTTACAATTCAGTTTTGCATATATAAATACAAATATTATTATATTTATAAGCCTAGATGACTTGTCACTTGACATCAGTAACTTAAAAACAAGTATAAATGTCAATTTGCATCTAATTACATTTTGAATAAAGCTAGTGAAAGTGTTGTTAAAAATAATAATTATTTCAGGATTTGTAGCTGTAGCTGGTTCAGGTTCTGTGACTGGAAATTTCGGGAATAAAAAAACAGCCAGAGGTTGTTCTTCAGGACAGAAGAATTTACGCTTTGCAGTTTCTCAGTAACATAACAAACTGCGGTTTTTTTTGTCTTATTAACTTCAAGAGAGGAAAAAGAGAGTCTGGTGAGGGAACAACTGTTTATAGCTGCTATAATGTAACTGAGAAGGTAAAGGAGCTCTCACTCAAATGGAAAAAGCTACACAGGCATAGCAAACAACATCCCTGTCTGTACAACTGATTCAATAATATGCAAGTGTAAAGTCCATGGAATCACAACTAATCATCCCTGGACAGGTGAGCCACACAAGATTTCACACCACGCCCTCAGATTAGTGATGAGGAAGGTAAGAGAGAAGCCAGCAGTCACTCGAAAAGAGTTGCAGGACGACCTGAAAGCAGCAGGAACAACAGTTACAGTTACAGAGAACAATAAGCAATGAACTGCAGCGCAATCTTCTCCTTTCTTACACCTCACACCAAACCCCTCTACACTGAAGCACAGAAATGCACGTTTCAAGGCATTTAGACAAATCAGAACTCTTGGAACAATATACTCTGGTCAGACGAAACAAAAATAGAACTCTTTGGTAATAATTCAGCTCGTCATGTTTGGAGAAAGACGGGTTGTGCGTATGATGCATGTTTAGGTGCTGTGGAGAACTGAGAGCTGGCAGACAGTGAGCAGACAAACCGTTGTGTTAATGTTCACAGTCCCGATGACTAAAACATGCCCACACACTCCACTCAGCATCTCATAAATTCCTGTCCTTCAGTCAAACATGCTACATTTGTTTGATGTTGGTAGTTAGGCATGTCCTTCCAGTCACTAACCTCAAAACACAGAGAAGCAAAGAGAGACAAAGAACAAACGAGAGAGAGAGAGAGAGAGAGAGAGAGAGAGCAGAAGACGAGACGAGGGAGGAATATAACATCTGTGCTAACTGTTTTGAAAGAGTCTGATTTATTGTAGTCAGAATCATATCCACTGGAAATGATTTGCAATGATTTACTTTCGGATCTGCACTGCTTAAACAAGATATTTTCGGTCCAAGAAATGAAAACACTACTGTAACTGTTGCTACATTCAGACAGGGTTGTATGTTTCTTTGGACAGACTTGAAAACAACAGTGTTTTAGCATCAATGGAGAGTCTTTAAAGACAAAAAATGCAACACAGCATCCCACAAGGTTCTGTTTTAGGCCCCCTATTATTCCCTCATTATGGACATGTAATTTGCGAACATAATGTTTGCTTTCAGTTTTCTGCTAATAATACACAATTTTCCTTATCAGTTTGGCCTGATTCAGCAGCACCACCATGCCAAATGGAACACTGTGTAAAAGCTGTAAAAGGTTTGCATGAATAGAAACTTGCATTTCCTAAGTTCTGCTAACAGAAATCCCAATGTTTGGTACGAAATCTTGCCGCAGTAGGGTTGCTGATTGCAGCCTGTAAAACTAAAAGCCACAGTTTGGAAAATTTAGATGCTGGTCTATCATTTAATTATTTGGGTGGTCGTTTATTCTCAATACAGCTGACACTGACATGGTTTAGAGTTTGTGTGTGTTTGTGTGTGTGTGTGGTGCTAGTGTGACTGGATCAGCTACAGCAGAATTGTTGTAGCAGTATTATTGGAAAAATGGTGATCAGTGATTGGTTGTTGGGAACAATGGTGATCAGTGATTGGTTGTTGGGAACAGTGGTGATCAGTGATTGGTTGTTGGGAACAATGGTGATCAGTGATTGGTTGTTGGGAACAATGGTGATCAGGTATTGGTTGTTGGCTTTACACAGTAATGGTGAGTCGAGTAATCCTGCTCTCTCAACTATTATAACTAGCAGGTGTGATATGAGCTGTAGAGCTATATCAGGTACAGGACAGCTGCTAATATCTACTCAGAAAGTCACCTGATCTGTTGCTAGAAGTGAAATAAAGTTGCTATAGAGGTCTAAAAAGTCACCAAATCTAGTGACAAAGTCGGTAAGTTGTCTATACTGTTAACATACGCTGTGCATGAAAAATAAAAGTGTGTGCAATAAAGTGCAATGCATTAAAACAGAATTAAATACTCTACTAAGAATGAGCCACCATCCAAATTATATGTGCTCAGTGGTGGTCTTATGAAGATCCTGTTGCACTGATGGACAGACTAGAGGGGTGCCAATACATTAAAGAACTCCCGTCAGGACCTGCACATTTATAAAGTTGACCTGTGTGGTATGTGTACATAATGATGGCTACATGTTGTAGCATTATTTTTAGTAGAGATATCTGAGTCCATTCATCACAGTTTCCATTTGGGGTTTTTAGTTATTGTACACTCATTATGTTTATTACATTATGTTCTGGGAAAGCTGGGACACTCTGGACACTCGATATAAAGTCGCAGTGTAAAATAGGGATGGAGTTGGGATGGAGTTTTCTATTTTGTGTGGAGAAAGGGGCACAGCTAATGTGGAGATGCTCTCAACTAATGACACTGTGTAATACTGTAACATGCTCATCTGCTCGTCTCATCACGGTTAAGGTCATGCTCGCTGGTTTTTGGGTTGCGCTGCTGTGTTTCTCTAAAGGAAATTGTCCTCATGCAAAACAATGGTGAATGAATTTATGAGCAGCATTTAAAAATGAACAAGAACATCTCCATAACACACCCAGCAAGCACAACAGCACAAGCAACAGTGTGTTTATGTGCTATTCGAGCTGCTTATGTGTCTCACCCTGTGTGAACAAGGCATGTGAGCCAAGACAGAGACACACACACACACACACACACACACACACACACACACACACACACACACACACA
>CM040465.1:23394497-23415404 GCA_022758105.1 Pangasianodon gigas
ACACACACACACACACACACACACACACACACACACACACACACACACACACACAGAGAGACAGACAGACAGAGAGATGGACAGTTAAACTGAATTAAGACAGAGAGAGAAACGGGGGGGGGACTGAGAGACAGTTGAATTAGAGAGAGAGACAGAGTGAGAAGCAGAGCAAAGGAAATAGAGAGAGAGAGAGAGCAACAGAGAGAGGCAAAGAGACTCAGAGAGAGATAGAGACAGAGTGACAGAGAGATGTACAGAAACAGACAGAAAAAGATAGGGAGAGAGAAACAGAAAGAGAGAGAGACAGAGAAAAAGAGAGGAGGACAGAGAGAGTCAAAGAGAGAGATGGCAAAAGACAGAAACAAAGAGACAGACAAAGACAGACACAGGAAAACAGAGAGAGAGAGAGAGAGAGAGGCAGCCACAGAGAGAAACAGAAAGCCAGTGTGTATGAGGAATGAACGTTAGTAGACAAACCTAAAAGTATAGGTACACACACACACACACACACACAAAAGTAGGTACACAATATTTCCACTTAGACACAATGGATATGTTTGTAAATGTGAGACTCAAACCATCTGGATGTCCACTGATGTCACACAGATGTGCTGATGTGCTTTAAGACACAGTGGCACGTCCTGTCATCTGTACACAAGAACAACATGAGCAGAGGCGTTCCTTGTTCTGAGGCATATCCATCAATTCCTGGTGTGTGTGGGTGTGGGGGTGTGTGGGTGTGTGTGTGTGTGTGTGTGTGTGTATGTGTGTGTTATTTCAGATTAAAGAAAGAATTGAACCTTTGATATGATCACAAACTGCAGAACAGTGGTAATTTTTATTTATTCACTCTAACGAGGAGACATTTAAAGCTTTATATTTTCACATTTCATTTGGATTTATACATTCACAAGTCACGCTGTAGCGTCTCGGCAGGAACAGACGCAGGTGTTCGTGTACGTGTTTATTACCCGTACCTGGCCTTCTCATTGGCCAGCGCCAGGTGGCGGATGTTCGCCACGCAGCTGGCCGCCGCCTCCTGCAGCGTCTCGTCTGTAGATCCCATCATGCCGAGCAGGAGCTGTGACACAAACCGACACGTCAAAACCACAACCGCTGATTCCTCTCAGCACACATCAAATACGCAGCACTACACTATAGTCCTAGGTTTCTGTATTAAGATTTACACCACAGTGCTGCTGAGTTCTGGATTGTGATCGGTCAGAAGATGTTGATTAATTTTCTATAACAGCGGATCTGACAGTAGTGCAGCTGCAAATCACAGGATTATATTAACGCACTCGTTCTAATACGCTATCGTTTCTATAGTAATAGCTCATTCACAGGGACCCTGCACATAAATGGATTAAAAAATGCATAATTATTGATGTCAAGAACTTTTCTGTAAGGTGCTTATTCAACATCTACGGAAGGAGTCTCCAGTAACAGTCAGGTAAAGCTGTAACTTCAGGTTTTCAGACATCTTCAGGACAGAGAAGAGAAAGAACACTCTTTGTGATGTGCTGTTATAGGAATATGATAAAGTTTTGGGCAAAATTTTTGTCTAATAATCTACAATTATTACTGAAGTACACTGCAGCTTCTCCCTGGCTGTGTGTGTGTGTGTGTGTGTGAAAATGTGTTCTATGCACATACTATAAGTGTGTAAATATATTCTAAACAAGCACATTACACGCTCAGTGAATGTATATAAATATTTCTCAAACCTCTGACCTTTTTTGGTACTTGTGTGTAATAATGTATAATTTATAGCTATAAAAAATAGCCTTCCTTTAAAAGCTATAAAATATAAAAGGGGAAAGCGGTGGCTAGCAGTAGCTATGTGAGTGTCGTGATGTGTGTACATGCGTGATGTTGAGAATATACCAACTACACATTGTAATGTAGTCTATTTCCGTCCAGCGGCTGCATTAATGTCCGGCGTTTAAAAAAACCGTCCCTGGCTCTGCATCTCCTGAAGAGCACGAGTCAAATCGGATCCTTCCATTTTGGCACGGTTATGAGCCGTTTGCGTTTGATCACTCCTCTCCACACCCGGCCCGCTAAACTCCAAAAGAGACCACTTTCCGGAACAGTCTGGCTACGTAAAATAACACATTAAAAGCTTTTGCTTTTTACTGTGCAGAAACGGTTACTTATTATACTGTCAGATGATGTGAATGTTAAAGGAGACGAGTGGGTGCCAATGCCACACTGTGGCTACACAACATGGCACGGTATAATATACTTGTCTTTCGTTCTTATTTGCATGCGCGGTGAGGAGAGCCGTGCTCGTGGATCTAAATAAACACAATTTACTGAAAAAAGCAACACTGGCACCACAGACCTTTTAAATGTCATCCTCTGTGCAGGTCCAGTGGCAGGCAGCAGATTGTGGTGAAATCCAAACTCTTTCTTTTCATTCTTCTTGACCTTTTCATGACTCTAATGACTTTTTTCCAAAGCTCAATGACCTTAGGTGCATTTCCACTGCAGGAACCTTTTCAGGAACTATGGCACATTTTCACTGCAGGATTTTTTCCCCAGCTTTTTAAACAGCATGGAGAAAGCGCAAGAAATTTTTCCTAAGAACCCACTGCCAGAACTTCTTAAGGAACCCAAGAAATTTTTCAGAAACTCAGGTAGCTGTAGGTGCGCTTCTGAACCAGAAACTGTGTATGTGTCAATATGTGTGTGAAATTAAGTGTTTTTATTATCAGTATTTCCCTTTGGGGATCAGTAAAGTCCATCCTTCCATCCCATCCATCCTTTCAATCCATCCATCAATCCATCCATCAATCCATTCATCCCATCAATCCCTCCATCCAACTGATCTATCCCACTGATCCATCCATACATCCCATCAATCCCATCCATCCTATTGAATATCTATCTATTCATCCCATATCCATCCCATTTTACCCACCCATCTTATCAAATCCCAACCATCCTACCAATCATCCCAACAATCCATCCATCCAATCCATGCCACCCATGTAATCATCCACCCTAACAGTTCTTCCATTCATGCCATCTATGCAATCCATGCCACCATCCATCAATCAATCCATCCCACCAATGCAATTCATCCAACCTACCCATCCTATCCATCTCAAACATCGAACCCATATTATCCATGCCACACATACATCCAACAACGTATCCATCTATCCTCTCTGTACCATCCTGTACATCCAGTCCATCCCATCCTATTGATACCATCATTCCCATCCCATCGTTCACACACACACTCTTCTTGCTCATGAGCAAGCAGGGAATTTATAATTCGTGATAAATGGATTCACAAAAATATATTGTAAATATTTGAATTTATTTCTGTAAAGCTGCTTTGTGACAATGTCCATTGTTAAAAGCGCTATACAAATAAAATTGAATTGAATTGAATTTTAATCTGACTTGTCATTTTCACCTGAATCAAAGTGTGGGTATAACACTACACCCTGTGTGTTCTGCCCTTGAGGGGATTTAGTGTGTGCTATCAAATCAGTGTTTCTCTTTAATCTGCGTATCAACAAATATATTACTTTCACACAGTTGTTCTATAACTGGCTTTCTATAAAAATGTCTATTATAAAACACACTATACAAATAAAACTGGATAGAACTGAAACAGTCGTATCAGGAGGCCTGACTTCATTAAATCAGTCATTTAACAGCTAACTGGTTGATTCTGTGTGGATTCAGAAGGGATTCAGAAACTCCATGTGTTTCTGTGTATGTAATTGAGAGCTTCTGTGCTCTGTGTTATCTTTGTATTCACGTCATGTGTGTGAGGGCGAGATTCGGGGTTGAACTCTGACTCCTTCCGTGTTAGACACACATTCGTCGGGCTGCTGCACGCATTTATGCGGTCGACACGGTGCCAAGGC
Source organism: Pangasianodon gigas (assembly GCA_022758105.1). Lineage (NCBI taxonomy): Eukaryota > Metazoa > Chordata > Actinopteri > Siluriformes > Pangasiidae > Pangasianodon > Pangasianodon gigas. Next base: position 23,398,388 of record CM040465.1, read on the forward strand.
AGAGAGAGGCGAGACATTCCCAGAATTCCCTGCTCAAAGACAAATAGTGAAAGGAAAACACAAGAGAGGAAGGCAAATCTTCTATCTTGTGAGCCCGAACCAGATTCCTGGATTTAATCAAGAGAAAATAATAGACTTGAGTCGGGAACTTTTTTGGGCTGCTTTATTTAGAAATGCTACTGCCAGCTTCTTTGTGTCTGCTCCGAAGCATTGTGGACTGGTTTACAGTTTCAGCTGGAGTCATTTCCAGATCGAGTGTAAAATAGCATCGAGAGCATGTCAGAGAGGCAATCAGACGTGAACACACGAGGCTGCAGAGATGTGCCGGCCAGCTTAGACAGGCTTCTTTTGTGAGTGGCTGGAGGATGCCAGTGCCTGCGTGCCAGCGTTCAGAGCATGTTATTCAGCCAGAGCCAAACAGGGGCTCCCTCACTGGGTCGCTCTGCGCCTCTCCAGAGCACATGACTTATACAACACAAACACAACACCTCATCTGATTTTATTTCCCTTATCTCCTCTGTCTCATGTTTTTTTAAAGCCGGCTGAAGGATGCTGACCTCTGCGTAACACTGCAGACACGTTTTCTCAAGCCCTGTGCGAACATGTGTACACACCCTCACACACGCTCTGCCACGCATGGAGGTGTCATGGTGTTAAGTGCTAGGGTGGTACGCTGCTGTTTCCTGGGGAGAGGGGCTTAAATGGCTCTAAAGCCTAAAGCTGGGGTACACCTGAGAGCCATTAGGGCAACTTCCCATACTTGAGCCCTCATCACTCTGCACAAGCCTGCAGTCAACACCCTTACACTCCACCCCCTCTTCTCCATTCTTCATCCCCCTCTCCATACCTCCCCTCTGCGTCTCCTTCTCTCCATCTCCCTCTCCCCTCTCCTTTCCACTCTTCTTTTACTGCTCCCTTCAACACAACTCTGCTATTTTTAACTCCCTTCAGGACTCTAGCCCCGGCTACACAGCCTACACTCTTTATATGTTTTCAGTACAAGAACCTTTCAGAAACCTAGGTGCATTTATTTTTTTCAAGAACTCAGAATATTTAGGTGTGTTTCCACTGCAAGAACCTTTTCAGAAACCTTTTAAGAAACCTTTTAAGGAACGAAGGAATCTTTGCAGGATTTTTCGTTTTTTTCTTTGCAGGAACTTTTTCATGAACCTAACAAATTTTTCTGGGACCCAGGAATTTTAGGTCACTTTCCACTCTAAGAACCTTCTCAGGAATCTAGGAGTTTTTTAGGAACTTGGGGAACTTTTGTGCACCAAAAAATAATGCCAATATCATAACAATGTTCTCTGAGTGGGAGGGACATACTCTCTCTCCCCTGTCAATCACAGTGACACTAGTTTACATTTATCTCATTTTTTTAATACAACTGAGCAGTTGAGGGTTAAGGGCCTTGCTCAAGGGCCCAGCAGTGGCAGCTTGGTGGTGCTGGGGATTGAACTCATGACCTTCCAATCAGTAGTCCAACATCTTAACCACTGAGCTACCACTGCCCTGCCTTCACCACTAGTAAATTGTGGGCATTTGTGAGCTTATGTAAGTGGACGAGGGCAGACAGCACTTTCCTCAGAGTGTGTTATAGCTGGCTGGTGGGTGGGATTTGGCAGGTGACCAAATTGGGGATAAAAACTGGCGTTGTTTAATACATCATTAAACAATTAATACATTTAATACATCAGCTGGATGACTAATTAAACAAAACCAGCACTTAGATGCACTACTTATTATCATTAGGTGTGTTACATACAAAATTAGCTAGCTACACACATTAATAAACAAAAACAGTATGGAGATGACCTCTGGATTTTTATCTACACAAACAGCTAGCTACAAAACTAGCTAGATAAAAACAATATTTAGATGGCAACTGCTGTATGTCAACTGATGGAGACCAAATTGGGGAGAAACTAGGGGAAAATGCAAAGTAAAGCCAATACCTACACTCTTTGGGGGAAAAAATCCTTCTAGTGGAATCCTGTGTAGAACCATACAACTGTGCATTTCTATTTTCCAGTAAGTAAGTAAATAAATAAATAAAACCATTTTGGAGATCCAGAACCATTACACATCCAAAGAATCACTGAGGAACCTTTTTTATTTTCTAAACGTGATTTTTTCTGTAGACATTCTCCTGTAAAATGGTACACACGTGGACACACCTGAGAAGGTCCACATTCCTCATTCGTCTCAGTGTGAGTGAGAGAGGATAGTGAACAGCCCAAGTGTGTTTTAGTGTGTCATCTGTTCTTCATAACCCAACAGCCTGAACCTGCTCTCCACTCAGCATGACTAAGAGAAACAGCACAGAACCTGAAACATGCTTTACATCGACCCTGTGTGTCTAGCCATCTCTCTCTCTTTCTCATAGCCAAAGCCTGTTTTGAGTTCTCAGCATGAACACGACAGTGAAAACAAACAGGCTCAGAAAAACAGAAGTAGCATCAGTGTTCAGAAGTTCGCATGGCAGCGCCGGGCCTCTGCAATCTTTTTCTCATTTATTCTTTCAAACCACCACAAAATACACAGCAGAACACAGGATCTGGCAACCGACACTGCTGAAATCCCCTCATATGAAAATGCCTGAGCATTACCATCTGCATTGTGTAATTTACTTCCATTCAATTCACAAAAAAAAAACAACCCTTTGGTTCTATTCAAGAGAACGCTGAGTGAAGCTGTCTCTGAGGATTTATGGCTTTAGCAAATAATCTGCAGCACCGCAGTAGCAACAGGCAGTGAAGAAGAAGAAGAAGAAGAAGAAGAAGGAGTTTTTTGTGTTGCATCTGAATGAAACTGAGAGATTCCAATTACTTCATTAAAAATATGACAATTTCATTCAAATGTTTTTCATTCCAGCTTTAACAAACTAAAAGAGCTTCAGAGTGTAGAGTACATGGAGCTTTTAGAATGCAGGGTTTTTAAAAACTAAAATCTGAATGTGGTTTTAAAATGTAGTTCCAAGTTTACAGCTTGTAAAGATGTCAAAAATATCTTTGACACTCTGGCCTGCCTGGAGCTTCCTCAGAAAAGCCCAGAGCTTCCCCCATCCAACCCAAGGCTTCCTCTGTCCGGTCTGGGGCTTCACCTGTCCAGCCAGGGGCTTTCATTAGGCCTAAGGCTTCCTCCATCGAACCCAGGGCTTAGTATAACTCCATGTACTCCATGTACCTGGAGTTTTACTCTTCCAACCTTTGGCCTTCCTCCACCCTGGCCCAAGGTTTCTTCTCTCTGGCTTGGGACTTCCTCCCTCCATGGTTTAAGCCATCCATCCAACCTGAGGCATAAACCATACGGTCCAGCGCTTCCTCTGTCTGGCCCAAGGTTCAGCCTTGGACTTTCTCTGTCTGGCTTCATCTGAATGACCTGGAGCATCCTCTGTCCAGCCCGGGGCTTAATCCGTCTGTCCAGCATGGGACTTGAACTCTATTCCAGGGCTTCTTGTCCTTAACCTGAGGCTTCTTCTGTCCAGCACAGGGCTTCCTCTATATGTCCCATTGCTTGCTTCATCCAACCGGGACATTCATTTGTCCAGGCATGGGCTTCCTCTATCCAGCCTGTCCATCCGAACTGGGGCTTCCTCTGTCTGGTGGGACTTCCTGGGTATTGTCCTATCCATATTACTTCTAGCTCTCCTAACCATTATACTGTGTGCTTTGTTGTAAGAAAAGCAATGTACAACGTGTGCCTTCAGCATTGACCATAGTTCTGAAAAATCGTTTTAATCAGCAGAAAAAGCACCGAGCACAAATAAAACGCTTTTACAAAAAAGAACCAACAGTCTGCTTTTGAACATACAGACGCTCATAAAAATATAATACTGGGCTGAACCGATCGCTCAATGTCCTTTCATATTTTTATGAAATATTCTAATAAATATTACAAGTTCCTTTCTTGGTTGGAATAAATAGTGTACAAAATATTGTACGAGGGCCGTATTTGTTGCTTGTAAAGCCAGAGAGGACAGGAGCAAAGCTCAGACTGGTCTCTAATGGCTTTTCCAGGGTAAAATACTTTCTTCTCAATGCTTAATTTCCTTTGCTTGAGCGTAGGGGACTGGGTTCTACACCATTAACACCAGCCAGCAAGAAAGTTAGTGTCTGAACACAAGTCTCAGAGAGGACACAGCATGCAGACAGAGAGAGAGAGACAGAGAGAGAGAGACAGACACAAAAAGAGAGAGAGAGAGATCATTATGACTTTAAGCTGCTACATGTTCTTAGCGAAAGCTCCGAGATTTGAAATACGGCTACAATAATATCAGGAGGCAGTCTTGAGTTTTACACCCCTTCATAAATTAGACTGGAGCGCAGACATCGTTCCCTGATAAACGCTCTCCAAACCCATTTACAACGTTTGGAAATATTGTTTTAACACGTTTTCTGCCACACTAAAACATATATCACGTGTAAAATGCAGCCAAGTGGACTTGCCCTCCCTCCTGCTCTCGGTTATGTGTCCTCGGGGCGAGTCAGGTATACTGGAGGTGAAGACAAATGGAACTGAATGTGTGTGTGTGTGTGTGTGTGTGTGTGTCTTCTATAGAGAGAAAATGAGTGAGTTTAATAAGTGTAATTGTTAATAAAGGTGCAATTATGGTGCAAAATCTACTGTATGTGCATAAATGCAATACATGCATTAAATGTGACCTTGCATGTGAATAAATGCACGGATAAATACACAGAAAATTAAATAAATAAATAAACTGAGCTTAATGACTTTTGCAAATTGGACTTTACTCCTTTGGAACGGCCGACGTTGAGCCCGGTCTCTAATTACGGGCCGTGCTAAACCACAGCAGCACATCAGCCTGGTGCTCGCCATTAAAACAAAAAGAACATGGGAAAAAACGACTTGGCTGCAACGTAGCGACCGCGTTCATAATTTATCCGCCTGTTCCTATTGGGGAAGCGTTTTACCACTCTGTGTTTGCAAACACTTTTCTCATGTGAAAATATTTAACAGTGGAAATGCTGAATGCGGGTGAAGTTACACATCTGCTACTAGACAATGTAACACAACGACACTGTATCTGTAGTCGGATTTAAATCCAAAGTGACATGGCCTATTTTTAAAATCAAATATGAACCCTACCACTCTTCCCGCAGAAACACTGGGAAAAAAACCCCCTCAGAATTAGAAATGTCAGCAGTGTCTAGATCTGACAGTTTCTCAACCTCAGCTACATCACAACAGTTCATAACTGGTTTCCACTAGAGATGTGTGCAGTTCTGTTTTTAATTTTTTTTTTTTTTAAATTCAGTAGGTTTTGTTTTCCAAAATGAAACAAATTAGTAGGCTCATTTTAAAACACCGTGACCCTGACCAGGCAGTTACTAAGGATGCTGTAAATGCATCAGACAGCGCCACACATTCATGGAAATACAGTATATATATATATATATATATATATATATATATATATATATATATATATCTTTCAAATATTCTTCTTTTCAGTTTTTACACACTAAAGGAGCTTCTGCATGTAGAGTACATGGAGCTTCCTGGAAGCAGTGTTTTCTAAAAACTAAAATCAGAACATGGTTTCATGACAAGTTTACAGCCTGGAATCAAAACCAAGATGTCAAAAAACACTGCAGTCAAAAACCTCTTTAACCCTTTGTCCTGCCTGGACCTTCTCCTGACCAATCTTGGGCTTCCATCGTCTGGCCTGGGGATTAGTCCATCCAGCCTGGGGCTTCATCTGTCTAGCTAGGGGCTTCATCTGTCCAGTGTGGGGCTTCCTCCTACAAGCCCAGAGTTCCCCAAGCCGAATTTAAACCACTACCATCCCTGACCAGGCTGTTACTATTCATGCTGTAAATTCATCACACAGCGCCACACATTCACGTTAACACGTGGCCTTTGTTTGTCCAGTGAGCTTCATATATGGCTTGCTCACGCCTGCATGAAAGTAAAAACCAACTTGCCTCTCATGAGATCCTAGTCCTGATGCACACCTCCAGTCTCAACCAGATGCTCTGTGAAACCAAACCTTCTAGCAAGCTTTCTTATAGCAACCTTCTAGCAAGCTTTCTTTATAACCATTTAATAAAAATAAATGGTTTTTATATCTGTTTAGAAGACATTAACACAACTGCATCAGTGTTTCACACACTGCAACATGTCTCAGCTTAGGGCATCTAAGAATAAACCTCACTCACGCTTGTCATTTCTACACACAGAAGCACCCAATGACCCTACAGTATATAATGCATAGCTACACAATCCAACATGTTTATTTATTCACTTCTGCACTGCTCTGCGTATTGGTTAACACTTCCTTGCACTATACTTACACTATACTGTTTTTCCATTTATTTATAGTAGTTTAAATGGTTTGGGGCAGTGGTAGCACAGTGGTTAGGGTTCAGAAGATTGTGATTGGAAGATTCTGGGCTCAAATCCCAGGGCTTTAACTCTTAGCTGCTCAGCTCTATGCTCCCATTGTATCCTGTATCAACTGTAAATCTTTATAGACAAATAGAGTAGTTCTACTAATAATAATAATAGGTAAATGTGTGTAATTCCAAACAAGTTCTCATTACACTGCAAATTTGACATATTTAGGGATAAAATGTCTGTTCTTTCATATTATTAATTACACTACCTCTTTTAAAAGCCTATAGGATGTATGTGGTTAAATTCTAATTTCCCCGTTTTTAAATGGTCAAGTGAAATATTTAAAAAAAGTACCATAATGTTAAGTAAGCAGAGATGCTGAGATACAGTTTCTCCTAAAAAATGTAAATAAATAAATAATAGTAAAAATTAAAATGCTACACTGACTAATTGATTTGTGTTACTTAAATACTTACTACAGTAACATTCCAGAATATTTACTTATAATCTTTAATATCAAATAAGAAATCAGTATTTATTGCTAAATATAACTTCTGTAATATAAAGTGCTGCTCAAAATGGTCAAATAAATTGATGATTTGACGGCACTGAGGATGAAAAAAAGGATGAAAATACTTCACCACCAATCACTGACATGATATCACTGCTATAAGTGGCGCGTCTCAGAGATTCATGCATGTGTTACTGACTAATTATTATAACACACAGCAGTGTTTTCTACAAAGCTTTCAGTCTTACATTTACACACTCTGGCATACAAATCCCACAAATTCTAAAGCTTTTCTTTGTGCCAGGATTTTGCCCAGCAGTGCTTATAAACTTTCTGCATGTTCCTACATGACGTACAGAATATTACACGGTTTACAGCCTTGTGCTTGTTACTGGAGGACTCGTATTAATATTATATGGCATCTAGACATAGCAGCCACTTCAAATAGCTGTCACTCAGAGGTTAAGCGTCTTGCTGCCTCACGCTCCTACAGCCTTCTGAGATCCAGAGACACACCACGCTGCCATTCCACCGTGTCCTGCTCCAGGCGCTCGCTTAGCAACTGTTCCCTGGACGACAGCATTTGCGTGCACTTCTGCCCTGGCATCCCGGGAACGGTGGGACTGGCCGGGTAAAGCAGCACTCAGCACACACACACTGCTGTTTGCTCAGGCCAATTCCCATGACGGTTAGAAAACGCGCTCGCGCTTCCGCTGCACGAGAAAGAAAACGAGGCCTTGTTCTGTCTGCCCTCGCCGCTCCACAAGGCCTCTGAAAACAGTTTGCAGCCTTTCAAAATTTATTAGTGATGTTTTCACACGTCACTTAAAAAAAAAGAAGAAGAAGAAGGGGAGGCTGGGACAGTTCTCCAGAGAGGCCCAGGTTGGAAATAACATGTGTGTATGTGTGCGTGTGTGTGCGCGCGCGCGCGCGTGTGTGTGTGTGTGTGTGTAGGGAAGTGTAAATGTCACACAGCAGCTACACTTCAATAAAGTGGAACATGCTGCAAACCTTGTACACGGAAATGAACACAAAGTCAGAAACGAGTTTAAATAAATTAAAAAAACAAAAACCTGCCACTGCAGAATAATAATAACCAACAACACAAGAAGTGTGTAATACTAAACAAGAACGCAAATTAGACATTTTGTGACATTGGACATTTTTCTTTGAGAAATAACACACTTTTTTAATCCGTTTATTATGTGGAGTGTCCACCGTAAAGTCCCTGTGAATGAGCTCTTGCTATAGAAACGATAACATATTAGAACGAGTGCATTCATTTCTGATTCAAGAATTTAACTGTGCTACTGTATAAAAAGAGTTATTACCCCAAAAAACAAAATATGTCTAGAAATGATGTGGTAAAATACTAAATTTACACATTTCTACTGTGCTGTTATGTTTGTAAATGATGAGGTGAAATATCTGAAGAAATTACACTGATGTTTCATTAATCATAGCTTCTAAAAAAATATTTTATCCTAAAATCTAAAAAATTGTTTCACATAACTGAAAAGCCAAAACAGAATAATAATGATTCACAATTTCACTAATCATAAATAGGAAATATAGTGAAAATCTCATTATGTTCTCTCACTAACAAGCTATGACCTAATTATTAATAATAGTCATAATTTTAAAACTTTAGCACCTCATACAAGAATAAAAGTACAATAATTAACATAATATAAAAGTAATGTAAAAGAAAATAAATGCTGGTTAAATGCTAAAGTGAAAATTTAGTTTTTAGCTTTGATGTCACTATTTTCCAAAAAAAAAAAAAACAGCCGCATTCTGACTGCATGTCAATGATGCACTTGCTGTTGAGGAAAAAACATATTAAAGCTTAATTAGGACTAAATAATTGTGTTTGATCCTCCAGGTGTAAATAAAATGTGTGTGTAAGGTGTGTGAGGTGTTTTACCTTGACGACGCCACTCTGGTGCATGGTGATGCAGTTGTCTGGGTCTCGGGAGAGCTGGAAGAGGGCCTGAGCCGTGGCCTGGTGCACCTCGGGGTCTTTAGAGCACAGGTAGCGCACTAGAGGAGCGACGGCTCCGGCCTCGCCGAACGCCGCACGGTTCGAACCCCACATGCAGCAGCGAGCGATGGCCTCGGACAGATACCTCCGCAACTTATCATCCGTCTGCAGCCGGAGGCAAAAACACCACCACGTGTCCCATTAGAGCTTATCAGAACTCATGCAATAACTCGATAATAAATCAGAACAAAGGTCTGTAAGGTTTTATATGAGTTTATACAACAGCACTGTTGAACTCTGAATTCTGATTGGTCAAATGTTGTTGATTAATCTTCTATAACAGCAGCTCTGACAGTAGTGAAGCTGCAAGCCTAAATTAATGCACCTTTACGTTAATATATTATCGTTTCCATAGTAACAACTTGCATAGTGGACATTTCCACATAATCTAAGACTAATAAGAAACTAATAAAAATGTCTCATTGATGACTGATGATATGCTTTTTGTAAGGAGATGTTTATTTAACAGGTTAACGGAAGGAGTCTCCAGTGTCAGCAAGTTTTCAGACATGGGAATTTCTTCAGGTCAGAGGAGTTTACTCTGTGCGGTTTTTCAGTAACATGACAAGCTGCGTTTTTAAAATCTTATTAACGTCAAGAGAGAAAAAATAAGAGACACTGATGAGCGTTTATAGTTGCTATAATGTAAGTGAGAACAAGAACTCATTTATTTTGTGGACGTTCCATAACATTAAATGTAACTATAAATGGATAAAAAGTATGGCAAGGCACTCTTTAATTAATAAACAAGTAGAATGTGACAGGGATGCCTGCACTGCCAGCAAACCTAGTCCTTCTTTTTACTAATGTGTATGCCTCATATACCATTAAATACACTGCTCAAAAAAATTAATGGAACACTTTTTAATCAGAGTATAGCATCAAGTCAGTTAAACTCCTGGGATATTGATCTGGTCAGTTAAGTAGCAGAGGGGGTTGTTAATCAGTTTCAGCTGCTTTGGTGTTAATGAAATTAACAACAGGTGCACTAGATGGGCAACAATGAGACGACTCCCAAAACAGGAATGGTTTTACAGGTGGAGGCCACTGACATTTTTTTCCCTACTCATCTTTTCTGACTGTTTTTCACTAGTTTTGCATTTGGCTAGGGTCAGTGTCACTACTGGTAGCATGAGGCGATACCTGGACCCTACAGAGGTTGCACAGGCAGTCTAACTCCTCCAGGATGGCACATCAATACGTGCCATTGCCAGAAGGTTTTCTGCGTCTCCCAGCACAGTCTCAAGAGCATGGGGGAGATTCCAGGAGACAGGCAGTTACTCTAGGAGAGCTGGACAGGGCCGTAGAAGGTCCTTAACCCATCAGCAGGACCGGTATCTGCTCCTTTGTGCAAGGAGGAACAGGATGAGCACTGCCAGAGCCCTACAGAATGACCTCCAGCAGGCCGCTGGTGTCAATGTCTCTGACCAAACAATCAGAAACAGACTTCATGAGGGTTGCCTGAGGGCCCGATGTCCTCTAGTGGGCCCTGTGCTCACTGCCCGGCACCGTGGAGCTCGATTGGCATTTGCCATTGAACACCAGAATTGGCAGGTCAGCCACTGTGCTTTTCACAGATGAGAGCAGGTTCACTCTGAGCACATGTGACAGACGTGAAAGGGTCTGGAGAAGCCGTAGAGAACATTATGCTGCCTGTAACATCGTTCAGCAAGACCGGTTTGGTGGTGGGTCAGTGATGGTCTGGGGAGGCATATCCATGGAGGGACGCACAGACCTCTACAGGCTAGACAATGGCACCCTGACTGCCATTAGGTATCGGGATGAAACCCTTGGACCCATTGTCAGACCCTACGCTGGTGCAGTGGGTCCTGGCTTCCTCCTGGTGCACGACAATGCCCGGCCTCATGTGGCGAGAGTATGCAGGCAGTTCCTGGAGGATGAAGGAATGGATACCATTGAATGGCCCCCACGCTCGCCTGACCTAAATCCAATAGAACACCTCTGGGACATTATGTTTCGGTCCATCCAACGCCGCCAGGTTGCACCTCAGACTGTCCAGGAGCTCAGTGATGCCCTGGTCCAGATCTGGGAGGAAATACCCCAGGACACCATCCGTCGTATCATTAGGAGCATGCCCCGACGTTGTCAGGCATGCATACAAGCACGTGGGGGTCATACAAACTACTGAGTACCATTCTGAGTTGCTGCAATGAAATTTCAGCAAAATGGACTAGCCTGCTGCATCACTTTTTCACTTTGATTTTCGGGGTGTCTTTGAATTCAGCCCTCTGTAGGTTGATAATATTCATTTCCATCAAACGATGTGGCATCCTTTCATTCCTAACACATTACCCAGTCCATATCAGTATAGATATCCAGCATGATATTTTTCCCCAGTGAGATCTGATGTGTTTTCAAAGTGTTCCTTTAATTTTTTTGAGCAGTGTATATTTCAAATAGAGAAGAAGCTATTGAAGAAAATCTATTTCAGACATCTGACCTTGCTATGACCTTGACCCTGTTTGGATTAATTCCAAAATCTAACCAGTTCATCTGCTGGTTACAGTGATAATTCCATATGAATCGAAGAACCCAAAAAACATCCATCCAAGAGTAATGAAACACAACGGGATATGAAAATAAACAGTAACTCCACTTCCTCACACCACTCCATCGAAGAATAATTAAATCCCCTTTACACTGAGTGTTTTATTCCTTATGTAGGAGTGTGAGTGGTGTGTTAAAGCTCACAGTGTTGGTGAGGTTGGAGAGCATGGGCACGACTCCGTGGTCAGTGATGACAGCCAGGTTCTCCTCATCTTTGGCGATTTTGGATATGGCTGCGCACACGCTGGCCAGCACCTCCGCATTCGGAGATTTCAGCAGATTAACAATCAGCTCCAAGCCGCCCACGAAGGAACGCACCATTTCCCCGGCATCCTGAAACACACACACACACATGCACGGCGCAAACCACAATTACAAACAAGATTAAAAGCTTTCTATTACATACAAACAAAATAGATCAGCATACAAAATGCCTCTGTGTGTGTGTGTGTGTGTGTGTGTGTGTGTGTGTGTGTGAGCAAGCAAGACTGGAGTTTGTGTTAACCACAACCAAAGATCAAAAATAATCTTCTTTTACATCATTATTTCATGGTCATATTGTGTACACTGAAAAAAAAAAATTAATCTAAAAAACATTTTTTTTTTTCAGTTTTGCCCAAATTAAACAAAAAACATGTTTCAGCACATAAAAAGTTTTTTTTTTTTCAGTTGAAAAAAGCAAAAAAAAAAGTGACCTGCGACAAGTTATTGAAAAAAGTTTTTTTTTTCAGTGTATATTCAGCAATTTATACAATAATTTTTTTTTTTAATTAAAAAAAAATGAAATCTTTTATAAGCCTCTATACATCATCAGACTTCACCATACACGTATACATGAGTTAAAAATATTATTTTTCACATGTTTCTCCTCAGTACATTAGAAGGAAAACGCACTATGATTTCTGTTTAAGTAAATAGTTTAGAAAAAACAAGTGTGCTGTATCTGGTCTGTAAGTAAAAACTGCAAATAAGGAGACTCTGCCACTCTGAGACACACAGCAGCTTATACTGAAGGCATGAGGACAACCACAGCGGAAGAGTGGGTGCGTGCGCACACACACACACACACACACACACAGCCAGCATCCATGGCTACTGTTCAGACACTCAGCCCTTTCTGTGGTGCCGGTAACATGCAGCAGACCAACATGGCATAAGTCTGTTTCCAGTAATTAGAAAATAGCAGTGAGACACCTTTAATGACAGCACAGAGACGTGTAATTATGGCCTGGGTACTGGATGCTGCGACACTGAAACACAAGGGCGTCTGCCAAACGCTATAAATGTACATGTAAAGTAAATATTCATACAATTCTATTATAAATAAATGAATAAATATGCAAACACTGTGTGAATTAATGTATAAAAGGCGAGGGCTTGAATCTGTACACACTGCTGTTTAACCTCAGACTAATCTCTCTGTTACTGCAGTCAGTTATGCATAACATGGAAAATACTCGTTTGTGATTGGCTGGCAGGTGTGTACTGCTTCATGACACCTCAAAAATACCAGGGAAATATAATAATAGTGAGTCTGCCGTTTTCATACAATTCAGTTATGAGCAAGCAAACATACAGAAACCTACGCTACGCTAACACTGGCAGTGATCAGGGTATAAGCCAGATAACTACATGAGGAGGAAGAAAGGAAAGGAAAGGAAAAGGAAAAGGAAAGGAAAGGAAAAGTGAAAGGAATAGTGAAAGTAAAGGAAAAGAAAGTGAAAGGAAAGTGAAAGGAAAGTAAAGGAAAATAGAAAGGTAGGGTGAGAGGGAGGGAGGGAGGGAGGATGGAAGGAGAAGGAGAACAAGGGTTAGAAAGAAAATGAAATGGAAAGAAGGAAGGAAGAAGAAGAAAATGGGAAAGGAAAGGAAAGCAAAGCAAAGGAAAGGAAATAATGAAGAAAGAAAGGAAGGAAAGATAAGATGAGGGAAAGAAGGCAGGCAGGAAGGAAAGGGAGGAAAAGGAAAAGAAAGCAAACGAAAAAGAAAGAAAAAAGGAAAAAGGAGAGAACAAGGGAGACTGAGAGAAAAAAATTATAAGAAATACAGGAAATCTCTAAACTTTAACTAAAAAAAAAAGCCAAAATTAAAAAAAAATAAATAAAATAATAATAATAATAATACAGAAAAACCATCTGTACATCTGTAGGTGCAGAGACAACCATCTGTGTTCGGGATGCATTCATTCTTCAAAAGTTTCTTTGGGTATTTTTATTTCCAGACTTGTGCAAGAACCCTGGATAAGCTAACCTATTTACACTGAGTCTAGAACCAGCAAGAACCAGCAAGAACCAGCGTCCAGCTAGAACCAGCTAGAACCAGCGTCCAGCTAGAACCAGCATCCAGCTAGAACCAGCAAGAACCAGCATCCACCTAGAACCAGCTAGAACCAGCATCCAGCTAGGACCAGCAAGAACCAGCGTCGAGCTACAACCAGCAAGAACCAGCATCCAGCTAGAACCAGCAAGAACCAGCATCCAGCTAGAACCAGCAAGAACCAGCATCCAGCTAGAACCAGCTAGAACCAGCAAGAACCAGCAAGAACCAGCATCCAGCTAGAACCAGCTAGAACCAGCAAGAACCAGTGTCGAGCTACAACCAGCAAGAACCAGCATCCAGCTAGAACCAGCAAGAACCAGTGTCCAGCTAGGACCAGCAAGAACCAGTGTCCTTTTCAACTCATGTGTTATATCCTGCTCATAACAGCACACCTAAACAGTGTAGGGTCCTGTACTGCACTAAGAGTTGAGCGGGCAGGTGAGGACAGCAGCAGCAGAAGGGGGGGCAGGGGTTGGGCAGCCTTTGTTAGAAGTCATGCCAAAGGATGAGCCTGATGTTTGGTGAATCTGGGCTAGAGAGAGCAGAGAAAAGTAGAGGAGAGGAGAGGAGCAGGAAATGGCACCATGGGAATACTGATGAATCCAGGCAGACAGAGAACAAGAGGTAAAGGAGAGACGGAGGAAGCGTGTTAAAGTCACCAGCTGCGGCGGGTCACTGAGAATTCCTTTCAAATCCCCTCTCACAAAAACATCTCCAACCAGCACACATCAGCACACACAGCACGCAGCACCGAGTGTGTGTGTGTGAGAGGGGTGGAGGTGCGATAAAAATGAGAGAAAAAGACGAGTACAACATTTCCACGTTGTAAAAATCAAGTGTATCATGAAGGAATTATGAGTAAAAGGCCAAGAGAGGAAAAAGAGGAAAGGAAAAAAAGTGAAAGAAACTGAGACAGAATAGAGAGAAAAAAAAAACAGACAGAGACAAAAGACTTGTCTACCTGCACAATCTGGAGAACTTCACACAAAGTGGAAGTGATATGTGAGTGAAAAACAGACAGATGCAATCAAGCTGCTCGACTCCTGGCATGCTAGCTGTAAAATTACAGACGTTAATTGTGCGTTACGATTATTTTTAGTTTAAACGTGGCTTTCGTTAAGGCCTGATCACGAAACAGTGTGTTATAATGGCTACAGATTTGTAGTACGTGTGTACGCATGCGTCCGAGTGTGTGTTCTGCAGCAGTCACAGGTCTCCCCATGCTGTTCATCCAGCACGATTCTCCTGAACCTGCCCTGGAGCTGCTAACTCAAGCCACATGGGTCTCTCTCGAAATAAGCGCTGCTGTGTGGTTCGTCCACATCTCCATTTATTTGTCTTGCTCCTGTCACTAAACTTCCCAAGTCACCTAAAACATCGATGCTGTAAATGTCAGTAAAACATTGTCAAACTCAGTTAGGACTCCATCTTTGAGCTCTGGTTTTTTTTTATCCTCAGTGTGAACTGGACTTTTTTTTATACTGAGTACTGACGGGAAAAAAACGACAGCTGGCCATGTAGAATCTCTGCATATTTAGATCGTATACAGATTAGACCTGCAAGACTGTGTTTATGTGTCGTTAATCCAACAGAACAATCATGCATTTGTGCAAACTTGAGTTATATTTGAGTTATATTTGAGGTTTAGCCACAGAAAAGCAATACTACATTTAGGACACATGCTTTGTTGCAAAAAGAATGTATACAAATAAAGACATGCGTTCACTGAGGTCCATTTTCTCCCATCAACCAATACAAGGGCATTTAGACAAAAATTAAGAAAATGTATCTGGATAGACTTGTGTTAGATGGCTAAAAGTGGAGTATTTGAATATGCAACTAGCATAACATTTTAAATAATATTTGAACTGAGTGGGATGACAATAAAACACACTTTACATTACTGTACCTTTGCATTCTCTATACAGGGACAGATGGCCCAAGCAGCACTGGCCTGGACCGCAGGGTTTGGGTTCTTCAGCAAGGACCAGAGCAGACGCACTCCATCCAGACGATCGATGATCCTGAGGGTGAGAGAAAGATTTTTGTTTGTATGTGTGTGTTTGAGAGAGAGAGAGAGAGAGAGAGAGAGAGAGAGAGAGTGGTGTGTGTGTGTGTGTGTGTGTGTGTACAGCACCTGGTTGCAAAGTGCAGCTGTATGAGGCAGGATAAAAGTGCAGAAAAGCAGCATGATATTTATTAGAGGCTAACCAGGAATCATCGTCAAGGTCAGAAAAAAGAAAGACAGGTAACATGGGTACAAGACACAACTGAAAACCTGGACACAATCAGGAAACACACTAATGTCAGGACAGGGTTGGAGTCAGGACTAGAACAGAAAAAATACCATGTGGGAATGTAAACAAAAAGCAGACAACATGAACTCAAAACAAAACGTGAAATCGGTACTCATTGCACTCTGAATTATACCGAAAGGAGGAATTTGTGACACTGGGGGTCTTTTTATAGGATAAGAGAAGCTTTGATGGCCTTTCTGTCACAGATCTTCACCTGTCCGATTCATACACTGCTGTAGAATGTGACAAGACACATGATCAGTGTCTCACCTGGCTAGAAGCTGCCCCACAGGAAATTTGTTCCCATTAGGAGATCCGTTTAGATATTTATAGCTACAGCAGGCCACGGACAAACATGCACACATACAGTGTGCTGGGCAACTCAGATCTCGTTGCCGACACACAGGAGGAAAAAAACTCAGGGAAGGTCCTCTTTCCAAATCAAACAGCCATACAGACAAGCCTCTCTATATTTCACTGGTTGGGAGTGAGGTTTGCTTTAAACGCAGGCTGTATTTCACACAGCGGACACCACTCTTCTGAAGGCTGTAGTCAGGCTATGGGAAGCCGAGCAGAATGGCTCCTCAGTGTGGCCTGTTTGTTAAATATAAATAACACGTAACCTGTTTCCCATGTGTGTGTCGACCGACAAGGCCGACATTCAATGCTGTCATGATTGCTAAACCACTCTGTAATCGGGGGGTTCTTTTGCGCCTGAGGGCTCGGGGTCCTGTACTGGGCAGAGAGGATCTAGTGACGCTTCATCTCTGCAACTTATAAATCAACTCCTGAGTCATGATAACAAGAAGAGCCCTTAGCAGAACCCCGAGGGAGCGCTCAATCCCTGCGTTTAGAGCACTGAGCAGGGTACGATGAGATTTCAACAGGATAAATGTGCTGAGTAGGTAAAAAAAAAAA
>CM040465.1:23416505-23460735 GCA_022758105.1 Pangasianodon gigas
CACTGGTCTCCTATCTCAGTGTGGACACTAACACTGGTCTCCTATCTCAGTGTGGACACGAACACTGGTCTCCTATCTCACTGTGGACACGAACACTGGTCTCCTATCTCACTGTGGACACTAACACTGGTCTCCTATCTCACTGTGGACACTAACACTGGTCTCCTATCTCAGTGTGGACACTACCACTGGTCTCCTATCTCAGTGTGGACATTAACACTGGTCTCTGTCTCGGTGTGGACACGAACACTGGTCTCCTATCTCAGTGTGGACATGAACACTGGTCTCCTATCTCAGTGTGGACACTAACACTGGTCTCCTATCTCAGTGTGGACACTAACACTGGTCTCCTATCTCACTGTGGACATTAACACCGGTCTCTGTCTTGGTGTGGACATTACTGCTGGTCTCTGTCTCAGTGTGGACACTAAAACTGGTCTCCTATCTCAGTGTGGACACTAACACTATTGGTGTGGACAGTCTCTGCTTAATGTCCTACACAGGCGCGACCATGCTGGTCTGCGACAGGAAACGATCATATGGCAGCTGTTCTAATTACTTAACAAACTCCACCATAGAGCTCTCAAAATAAGCCACAAGACAAAAAGGAAAAATGTGTGTGGGAGGCAAATAGAGGCTTTCTGTCCACAACTAAGTGTAAATGTAAAAAATAAAGAGCCGATCCTAAATATACATGACTGGAGCATGTTGCTTAGGAGGTGATGCATTTTTCTGGAGCCCAACGCTCCTTCTTGCTCTCACACAAACTCAGAGAGTGACCTTATTTCTTCAAAAACAAGCCCTGTGGATTTTTACTACACCACTGTGGTCGCATACGTCCATAAACATATTATTCTTTTAGACAATCTCTGGTTACGCTTGCCTAACTGAGACAGCTCGAACATAAAGCTCTGTATTTGTGTCCAGCCTTAATTAGGAATAGGACTGGAGTCTATAATAGTCTTGTAAAAGTAATAAGATTCAGATGGTGCAAAACACAGTGGAACACATTGGGTCATGTGCTGTGCTACTAGAGAAATTCCCAGAGAATCACATGGCACTCGAGCTCTTAAACATGACGGCTTTGTTTTATTCGCTCGGACTGTTCTTTTGTGTTACGTTGTTAAATGTGATCTATTACAACGTACAAACAAATAAATTCCACCAGGGTACAAGGCTGACGTATAATTAACAAGACTCAAATTTGCTCATGCAAAAGTTCCATTAAATTTGAATTCAGTTTCATTTGTATAGCAGTTTTAACAATAGCCATTGTCACAAAGCAGCTCAAAGCCGGTTTTAGACTGTGCGATTTCAGCAATCTGTTAAAATTATTACTTGTCACATTATATGAAATGATCCCAGTAAAATTTATTTCTATAACAGACTGTATGACAGCGTATTTTCTCCATGTCAGATTACACAATGAAGATCTTCTAACAATAGACCTGAAATTAAAGAAAATTACTACCTTCTGCTTACGTCATCGATCAGCATAATCTGGAAATCAGCTTGTGCAGAAAAAATAAACACAACTGTTCTTCAAAGTCAGCGTGAGGCACTAAGGATAGTTTTTTCTGTTCATCAGCATATTTCGTTTATGTTTAACATCGCCACTTCCGTATTTGTAGCTGTACACCCTCCTGTCGGTGGCTTTTAGATAAGAGTCACAGCAGATATCTTATGAGATTTTATGAAAATGTTCTCACATTGCCAGAACCTTGTCGTTGGCCATCTTTGTTCGCAATGGCACTAAATCAGCCCTCAGTGAGCACGTCACATTATGTGCTCTAAGACGTTTTCGCTGCCAAATACAATATGCGATTTTTTGTCTGTGACAGGAAGTCATACAGTGTAAACTCATCTTAAAAGAAATCTGGATATTAACGGTGTCCACAAATCAAAGGATGAACGCAGAAGTGGAAGTTCTGACACCGAGATTCTCCAAGAATAAACAGGAAGCATGGCAGACTTGATGCACTGTGATGGACTGTGCTGTTTCTCATGTTTACTGGACTATAAAACACATCGTGGGTCCCCAGTTCAATCCTGAGCTTAGGTTACTCCCTGTTGGAGTTTCACATGTTCACGCCGTGTCTGTGTGGGTTTCCTCCAGGTTCTCAGATTTCCTCCCACCTCCTAAAAGATGCTGGTAGGTAGATTGGCGGGTGTATTCCCACCATGCAGTTTTCCTGGGATTGGCTCTAGATTCTCTGCAGCCCTGACCAGGATAAAGTGGTTCCTGAAGATGGACGGATGAATATATGTGCTAATCTGCTACGGCCCTTGGATAAGCATCGTTGCTGATCACTGATTGAACAGTATTTATAAATTAAGATGCTAACCAATCTACTGAAGCAAACAAAGTAAACAAATTCCTAACTTATTCAATTAATTTGTTTAGTGGAAAGCTTCCAAAATGTTGTCTGAGGGCTAATGGTAGAAATTTAAAAATAAAAAACATGGTGCTGTGATCGCAGATGCCAAGATCACAACACTGGTTAAAGGCTACACCCTTGTGGAACACCTGCAACCTCTTCAAGGAAATCACTTCCTTACCATTAACAAAATCAACAAGAAATTAGCACAACAAGAACAGAATGAATTTCCATGAGTCAACTCTTGAGCATCCTTCAGTTTCTTTTAAATTGGCTGTTCTTTATTGAACCTCATCAAGCTTAACTAAATTCAAGGGATGTGATCTGCACATGGTGGACCAAAGGTATTCTCGGTGCATGTCCATGTCCTGCTCTCTGCTCCAGTTTCGTGTGGCTGGGCCTGACCGCTTGAGCCAACTTCGTGCTGCAGCTTACACAAAATGACCGCAGTGAAACAATCAAGGCCTCCGCCCTGGCCACAAATATGAGGAGATCAGCAGGTAGCATAAACAGAAATCCCTGCGCTCTGTCATTAATGCACTGAGCCATGAGGGTTTCCACACTGGACCTGTCAGGTCTTGGATGGGACACAGACATCAGGCTGGTCAGGGCCTCCGGGGACCCTTTGGATCCGTCGCCACTGTGGTGAACACGGTGGGTTAAACTGAGAACAACAATATTGTGCCTTACTAAAAACCAAACCAAGCAAACAGTAAGAGGGATGTTTACGGACATCGCTAAAAGAGCTGAGACGGAGATATTCCGAACTGTACGCTGCTGAAGCATTGTTCAAAGACCGTTTTAGATCCAAGAAAGAGCGGAACTTGGCTTACAGTATGAAATTGGTGGCAACAGCATATTTCAGCCAGAGCAACATTGTGGTTTCCTCTAAGCCCTAACCAAGCCAAGGGCAGAGGAACCATTTTAAAGTTGGCTCATTGGACGGTTGCTGCTGCCAGCAATGTAAGCCTGTATGCTACTGTCGGAAAACGCTTGACTTAAAATCTTAAATCTATTCTGGGCTGTGGTTAGTAAATGGTCTGATATAGTATATCACAGGAGAAGTTGTGTTGAAGAAGTAGAGCGGTCCTGTACCCTTCCCTTCCTCACCAAGCTGGAGAGAGATGATCAGCAGCGAGAGTTCAAAATCATGACCGTATGCACTTTGGTCTAAAGAGATTTTTCCAACTTGGAACATAATGTGCTTGGAACAATTCTTTTGAAAGAATCACATTTATGATAATCTCCAGAGTAACAAAAGTGAAATCTACCATATATAGAGAAAAGAAAAAAAACCCGGAACCACTCATGGGCCCAGAGACTCTGGAACGTACACCATAACGAAGAACCTGTTGCGGTGAGTTGTGATGGGGCCCAGTATGAGATACGAGCAGCCTGACCCCTGTGAGAACTTACGCCATGTTCTCTGGCTCGGTAGCGCAGGCTCCCACAGCCCTGGTGACATTGACTAGCAGGGCCTGGTTGGTTCCAGTGAGCAGGCTGACCAGGGGCGGGATGCCACCGTTCTTTCGGATGGTGGCGCGGTTGATCGGTCTTTGGGCGCACTCTCCTAGAGCCCCCACCACGTTGACCAACACCTCTTCAGGCTGATCTGACAGCAAAGCCACCAGCATCTGCAATGCCTTGTACTCCTCAAACCTGTGAGACACGGTGAAAGGGAACAGACACAGTAGCATGAAGTTCCAAATGATTTTATTAGACCCTTCATTCACCCACTATACTTATAGGCTTATTCACACTGAATATCTAAATGTCATGAAAGTGTGAAATATAAAAAAAAATGCAAGAAAAGCTTGACTATGGGTGAGTTTGCAGTGCAACTGGAAGTTTGACATCATCCCTAAAATCAACAAAGAAATCACCTGGAGCATATTAGAGGAATAAAACACTCTGGGACAAAATAATCAACTTTCTGTATCACACTACCTCATCATGGGTTAGTAAAACAGCATGTTTTATTCCGTACTTATTCTTGTCTATTGAATGTATAACAGAGCCTAAAGCACCACTGTTTTGTCCGCTCAACCCTGCACATGAGCCTGTACCTTTACGGCACTGCTTTATCCGCTATGTTGTTTATCATATATACAAGTGAAAAACAGCTGAAGAACAAACAACTGAAAAAAAAAGAAATCAAAACAGATTTAAATATTAAAATGCCACATCAACAATATCGTTCTTAAGCTCATTTCAAAATCTCAGCTTGATTGGAAAACCTCGCAGCTGATAGCGAGATTCTTTGAGTAAGAATAAATCAGGTGACTGCAGCGCTGTATTGTTTCCCACGCTTCTCACTACACACACTTACTCTCAATGACCGTCATTTTCTGTGGCTTGGAGCAGGACACAGTGTGTTTTTGCTGCAGTGTTGACTTCGTTTGCCAAAATCTGTACAGTGGCAAACTACAGTAAACATTTAAAACGGGTATGCTGTGGTCACGGAGAGCCTCGACAAACCTCTGATGTACGATTAAGTTATATGAGTCTTTTTATTCACAGTTACGGTTTCTGGCATCCTCCTCCTGAAGGAGATCGGAGAGTGTGTCCAAGGTCACTTGGTTTTGGTCGTAGTCCAACAAAACTTTTCATGCAAGTAACACAGTAATGAAGAGGACGATTGCCCAAACTAGATCTACTAAAAAAAAAAAAAAAAAAAGCTTGACTCAAGAATATTTATACTTTGTAACACACACAACGCTGTGAGCTGTAGATTAATACAGTATGCACGTATTACTACTTGATAAATGGTGTTAAAAGTGTGTACTCGTGGTAAAACCAACACTACCACAATATGAACCAGTGTTTACGAGCTGTAGCTACAAACAGCGGGATGAAGAGTGAGCAGTCGCCTTATTTAATCTTGTCAAACTCGCTAAGTGCTTCACAGTGGACCATCTGTCTAACAGCCCTCATGATTAATTGTGTTAGAGCGGCTTAGAAGATGACTGCTTTAGCAACAATATTTTTCCAGAAAACAAATCAATCTGGCAGGTGTTTGTTGACATGGTCAGGTATGAAGGAAAGTAAATCATGAATTAAAGCAAAAGGAGTTTATGATCTTCTCAATATGAGCCAGAAACCAGGATTTTTAGTTTTTATTTGACAAAGAAAACAGTAAAGTGTGAACATGTTTCATTTAAAATGGTTATTTTGAATGAGTGTAACCTAATACAGTATGAGAAGGGAGGAGAAGGGGAATGATTTATCTGTAATTATTATATATTTACAGGTAAGAGGCCACAGAGTAGCTGAAATTCAGGCTCATGGCTTCAGACGCAAAGATTTTCTGGCAAAATTTCACTCCATGTTTTGGCATAAACTGTAGTCCTGTATCAAGACATTTGCTCTCTTCATTATTAGTGAGAAGCTCACTGATATAATTTTACACAGGCCACAACGTTTAGGAAAAAAGGTTTCTCAAGGGTTCCTTGGATGGATAGGGTTTATCTAGTTTCCTAAAGAGGTTCTACTTGGAGCCTATTGAAAGGGAAATGCTCCATTATAGGGTTCTACCTCCCCAGAGGGACAAACACTAGAACCTTCTATGATGCTTTTTCTAAGAGAGCAATTAATAGAAAAGGGGTTACATTTGAACACAAACCAGAGTCAAAATCCCAGGAATAAATTATTAGGTGGGCTTGAAAAGAAGCCAGGAAAGAGGATGACATCTCAGAGACTGACCCTGACCCTGATCTACAGCCGCTGATTTAACACATCAGGGCAATGACACACAGTGACAACAGAAAGAAAAAGAAAAGGAGACGTCTGAAAATTGGAGCGATTCAGAAGTAGAGCTGGTTGCCGGTCATCAAACTCCAAGAATGTGGTGCAAATAGAGAGAAGATGTAGGTGATAAATGAGCTGTAAGTGTTTGAAAATGAACATCACGTCACATCAATCCACCCACGTCAGAAAAGAACACGCACTCCATACAGTGAGAAAATACCACCGATCACTCGCACAATGTTCCACTCTCAGCTGCCTCACTGGCTGCTGTCTACTTTTCATTCTGTTTTAAAGTGCGCTCAGTAGGCGTATGAAATCTTTTGGCAAGTAACCATCTTTAATTATTCAACAAATCTGATCCCATTAAAAATTCATACAAATTTAGTCTTAAAAGTTCTCCTATATCTCTGATCACACAACTTACCTGACTACAATAACTAGCTCCTACTTTTTAAAGATGTTATTTGTGTGGCGGCCTGTGAAAACTCTGCACGGCCAGATTGTGAGATTATCTACTGTTCTGAAATCTACCTGTATATCAGGAGTTTCATGGTAAATGTGAATGTGTGCATCCCAGTAAATCACTATTTACAGGCTCCTTCCTCTAGCAAACGAGTGTCATTTGCCTACTGGTTATTCTGTTCCTGTTATGTTTTTAGTTTCCTCTTCTATCTTGTCGTTGCTTTGTTTCCCTGATCATGTGGTCCTGATCCTTGTTTCCCCGATGAGTTCTCCTAGTCATAGTGTTTCTCTGTTTTGACTCCTGCCTCCTTATGATTATGGATTACTCGTCTTTATCTCTGTCTGCCTGTGTCCCTGATAAAACCCAGACTTTGATTACTGGAAATCCTTTAATAAATGATGTGTGTAGTACATCTCAGAGCGTGTCGCAGCTCACACTGCTGTTTCTGTGTTTTATGTTTTGTTTATAAATCCATGTGCGCTTTTGTTATGATTTGAGTCTTGTCTCTGTCCCCTGTCTTGTCTTTGGTTTTTCTCTCTATAGTGTTGTAATCATGTGCACTTGTTTCGAATTAGTTTCTGATTAGTTTGTATATTTAAGCTGTTCTGTATCTTTGTCTTGTTGCGAAGTCTCGTACAGTTAATGTGCTTGTTCGAGCCGGTGTTTCCCATCTTCCTGTTTTTGACCCGTGTTTAAGTTTGAGATTATGGATATTCCGTGTTTGATGCTACCTGCCTGTTATCTGACCCCCGTTATCTAAAAGCCCCAAATAAACTACACACTGAGTTGCATCGTGCGTCTCACTGCACTGCATCCTGTCTATTATACAGAAACTGAACCTGATCATCACTGGTAACATTATGCTTATCATATCCTTTGTTTTGTATATAAAAACACCCTCACACTGTGGACTACTGCTGTGGAAGCACATCCAGAGACAGACAGACAGACAGACAGAGACAGACATACAGACAGACATACTGCACATCTGCTGTAGTATTTTTCACATGATTAATAACAGCGCTCTCAAAACAAACACAAGAAGTCTATGAACATAATTATATTCTTTTACCATCAACTTTGTCTTATTCTGATGTGTCATTAATCAGGTAAATTCTCTTCCAGGACTTTCACCCACTGCTCTTCGTACTTTCTAATCTCAGCAAATCCTTTCCCCAGAGCCGAACCCACAACAGCACGTTCCTGCTTCCCAAACGCCTCTGGTTCATTTCCCTCTACCCCCGTCCATGCTCGCCGCTCGCTCTCACTTCACCATCACTCAAACAAAGACATGCTGTCTGCTTTTGGCAACTCGAGCTGTCGGTCTGACCTGCTCATGTACTTGAGTGAGAGAAAACCAGAAGGGGGAAAAAAAGTTCCTTTAAATTACAGCTGCTCTAAAGTGTAAAATGCGCTCCAAACCGATTTTTGTCACGAAATGCCACTCGGGCTGTGATTGATGTTGAAGTGGGCACTGCGGCGCTCTCAATCCCAGACGGCCCAGTGAAAAGTTCTGTTGAGTGTGTGACAAAAACAGTTTTGTCATTTTATTCCAAAGGCAGTGTGCGACCTTGACGTTTTTACACGCTGTATGAATCACCCTGATAGAGCTGAATTTAAACGCATATTAAAACAGTCGGACCGGCATCACGCTGCTTTCTTCTCGAGTATGAAACTCACCTTCGTTCACACCCAACCATGTGAGCGATCCAAGAGAACATGCTGCAGAGCATTTCTGCACTCTTATGCACTCATTTTCCTTGCCGCATTCCACTTTATCATACTCAGCACATAATTGGTTGTTGAAATTGGTCGCTAATTGGAGGTATTTTTGAAGCTTGCAAATGCAGCGCCATCAATTGTAGCTAGCATGCGATTATTAGTCTCATTATTATAATGACTTTTATTATTATTGCTGGCGTGGTGTGCTTACAGAGCTCTGAGTCATTAGGTACGGTTGGCCGTAACTGGTTCTCTCGCCTCGCAAGGATGCGGTGCCCAGCTTCGGCTGTGCTGTTCCCCTGGCGCTCAGTCTCTCTCTCGCTGCTGCGTTTCATGCTAATAGAGGTTGTGGAGTGAGTCAGGCGTGAGGTGCGAGCCAAAGGCTTAAAATGCATTAGTTAAGCTTGTAGAGGTGGCAGTCGGGCTATAAATACCACAAAATATCCTTTGTGGGTAAAATAGTTTGAATTATACTTCCCATTATGATTTATTCTGTAATTATTTTAACTTTTAGGAAATGTTCAGAATATTCTGTGGCAGTAAATTAGCGAGGTAATAACGTTAACTGGTAATCTCTATGTGCATTAATATTTTGTTGATACTACTAGCATTAGCAGATATAATGATTTACATCACAATGCTATTGAATTCTCAATTCTGATTGGTCAGAAGGTGTTGATTAATTTTCTATAACAGCAGCTCTAACAGTAGTGCAACTGCAAATCACA
Organism: Pangasianodon gigas; assembly: GCA_022758105.1. NCBI lineage: Eukaryota > Metazoa > Chordata > Actinopteri > Siluriformes > Pangasiidae > Pangasianodon > Pangasianodon gigas. The sequence continues at coordinate 23,425,544 of CM040465.1, forward strand.
ATTTTATATTAATGCGTTCGTTCTAATACGTTATCGTTTCTATAGCAACAGGGACGTGTACGGTGTATGCTCCACATAATCTAAATATAAAACAACGATTAAAAAAAATCCGTTGCTGATATGGTGAATCTTTCTAAAGACAAATGTGTTTATTTAACATTTATGGAAGGAGTCTCCAGTGTCAGTGACATCTTCAGGACAGAGGAGTTTAAGCTTTGCAGTTTCTCAGGAACATGACAAGCTGTGATTTTTTTTTTTTTTTGTCTTATTAACATCAAGAGAGAGAATAAAAGAGAGGCTGGTGAGAGATATAACGTGAGTGAGAACAGCAACTAACTTCTTTCACGGACATTCCACAATATTAAATAGTAACTGTAAACAGATAAAAAGTATGACACATAGTACTTTAATAAACAAAGGATGATTGTGAGTAGTGTATTCACTGGCAAACTGCTGTGGTATAAGAGGAATAAAACACTCCATGATGTGCTGTTATAGGAAAATAATCAACTTTGGGATGGTAACAATAACTCCGCTATATGTAGTGTTTCCACCTTATAGTTCTAGAGACCAGGGTTCCATCCTTATCACTATAGATTCCTGAAATTTCACATGTTCTCCCCATTTCCATACAGGGTTCCTCAGGGTTCTCTGGTTTCCTCCCACCTCCAGAAAGCATGCCTGTAGGTGGACTGGCTACACTAAATTTGCTTAGGTGTAAAGGAGTGTGTGATGCCGCGCAATAGACTGGCGTCACATCCTGGGTGTACCCTGACCCAGACACTAAATATTTATACAAACTTGCTCCGAGCTTTAACTGGATTTGAACCTCATACTTGATCTAAAATTGAGTTTAGCAGCTAGTTAGTAAAAAACATGTGTTTATGTAAATTAGTCACCAAGGAAGAATGCTGAAATGAGCGCATTTAAAACCGCGGCTGAGAAACCTGAGAGTGTTTCTGTTAACGTGACATTAAGTGAATTGATGATGGCACAGGCTTTAATTTGGAAGGGGCTTAATGTGATATAAATGTGCGATAAGGTTCTGTTAGATTTGAGTTATGAGATGGAGAGAGAGAGAGAGAGAGAGAGAGAGAGAGAGAGCGAGTGAGCGAGAGAGCGAGCGAGCGAGAGTGAGAGAGAGAGAGAGAGGGAGAGAGGAAAGAGGAGAGAGAGAGCAGTCGTACTGCTACTGGGCCACTGCAGACACGAGCCTCCCTCTGCATTCCTCCTCCCAAACAACTCCATTTTCTGTCTGGGACACGGCCAGACAGTAGAAACGTCCACAGATCCAAATCTATCAAAACGCCATAAAAATCCAAAAACACTCTTATCATAAACTAAAAATGTGAGGCTGCTTTATCAGATCCTTGGCCTCAGCCTTGTAAAAATAAAACTCTGTAATTTATAGACAGGTAATGGTGGAATAAAGTGATGCATATTTGAACCCTGTATACTACATGCGTACCACATGATAAAATAAATACGGCTAAATCATTTTTATATGAAAGTACCTTTGTGACGGAAAACACTTGCCAGGTCATGGTTCCAAGATTATTATTTTTTTTATTCATGAGGGGAAAAAATTACTTCAAAAACGTTCCACGCCAGAAAAATTATGGCAGCAAAGACTCCAGGATCGTCATCATGCTTGATGAGGGAAATGGAATAGAGGTTGACATCCTCCACAACGCCGTACGTGACAAACGATTTAAAAGGTCATTAGCTCGCGCCCGGGCTGTTACAGCATGCGCAACTGGAGGGCAAATATTCTCTGCTAATTCTCCTGACTAACTCATCACCATACTTCACTTCATCTTAACCTACACTTGCATTAACAGCGTGGGCGTAAAAAGAGTAAACACATTCCTCTGACGAGAAGTCATCATAAAAGATCAGAGTCTAGAAAAATGTTTGCAGTTGGTTGGCATAATGATTTCTGGATGTCCTCGGCGCAGAGAGGGATGAGGCAAAGCAGCGCTGAGCGGTGGAAAAAGTGAGCGATGTGAATAAATGAGACGTCTCATAAAGACATGATACGTGTGATTGCACATCCTCTTCGTCCTGCTCGCTCTCACGCCACGAGCACAGACGTGACTGGCCAATCTGCAGTCGGTTACAGCCTTCAACCGCACCTGAGTACATACACGTCAATCACACACACTCCATACAGCGAGGAAACACCACCAATCACTCCCTCAATCTTCTGCTCTCATGAGTCTCACGTACATTTCACTGTTTTTCATTCACACACTCTGCATTGGCACTTAGTTTAAAATCTATCAATCCCAAAAATCACCTACAGTTTTTAAAAATGTGCTCTAATCTATTGTAGGAAATCCTTCAAGAATGAAACGTTTGCAAAAAAAAGAATTTGATTCGATTAGAAATTCACGATTCTTCAACTAGTGTAAAAGAGAATTAAACAAATTTAATGAAAATATCAATTATATACAATTCTGAAAACTACAGATCATTCTGAATTGAAATTGTTCTTTTGCATGATTCTGAACCAGAAATACAAAATGAAAAAGGAGAAAATCACATTTAAAGATTTCATTCCAATTCCACTGAAAGATGCCGCACTTCCCTCTACATTTATAACCTAATTCTCAAACCTTTTGTAGCCAGTGACCCGTTTATCTGCAAAATAAATTCCAAGGACCTTCTCAGTATGGATTTATTTCAGGAACATTATTTAAATTAGTCAAATGATATTTTAGAGCTTTTTATTCCTGAACTTTCCAACAAGAAGACATATTAGTTCTGAGTTTACTTTGGTGCTTGGCCCCCTTAATATAATAACTTTGATAATATGGGCTGTGATCCTTTAGTCTAAATAAATAAATAAATAAACAAATAAATAAATAACGGACCCCCCGGCTATGCTTCACTGATCTTCACGGCATTCCTGAACCCCACTTTGACAACCACTGACCTAATCTACTGCACGAACAACAGCATTAATGCTAAATTGTAAAGAATTCTAAGTTTGCAATAAGAATGAGTTCTCAGCTTCATCCAGGTCAATCTATGTCTCATCACCTGAGGCAAAAGTCACACGAGGAGTTTAAACACGAGCCTCATCGCCGTCTCTACACTGATCTATGTTCACGCTAACATCGGTGAGGAAAATAATCGCTTCATTATTCGACTAATCGATTCATTCACTCACTTCTGTTCTGTTGGACCGATTTCTTGTAATTAATGTCTTTTTATTTGTTTGTACAGAGTGTGTATGCGCTCTTCTCTGTTTTGATGGTGATGTTTTGGCACAGGAGCGTTGTTGACATTTTGAAAAGAAAAATAGGTTCTTTCTTTATCTTGTATCTATGTATCAGTGATTCACCACCACTTATATCAGTCACCACATATAGCACATTCATGAACACTTGAACTTGAACGGCAATAACTGTGCAATAACATGGATGTGGATTTTGGATGTGGATGTGTATTATCTGTGTATTTTAAGTGTGGGTGTATTTTTAGCTTGGTTTTTATAGTGTTTTAGCTTGGTTGCATTTTATTTTTATTTATTTATTTATTTTTAACAGTATTTTTAAGCTATTTGCACTATTTGCACTGGCTAAGGATATATATATAACTGCACATGTGCATTATCTATCTATTCCATAATTTATAAACGTGTTATTACATATCTATAGCTATCTATGGGTTATAAACACTAAAATGTAGGCATACTTGGCTACGTTCTTCATGCTGATGGAACATTTCCAGATGGCCCCGGTGGTGGCGGCGAGCAGCTGCTTGTTGTCGGCTTGTTTCAGCAAAGCGACCAGCGACTGCAGGCCGTCGTACTGCCGCACCAGATCCCGCGTCTGCTTGTCCTCCGCACACTAAACACACACACAAGCTTCAAATCAGCCCCAAGCTGATGTGATACATGTGTCTGCTATTTATTTCAAACCCTTTCCATTTCAGAGGAATGAGAAAGAGGCTGCGTGCAGCTGTAAAAGCACTTTAGCGGTGCTGAAACGCCATCGGTCACAGCGCTCGGCAGCTCGAAGATCACCTTGAAGATGGCACTCGCGCAGTGCATCTGAAGCTCCTGGTTGTCACAGCTCAGGTTCTTCACCAAATCCTCGATCATTCCCTCGCTCTGTATGGCAATCCTGTAGCTCCTCTGCCAAAGAGAACGAGAGAATGTCTTTCACCATGCAGCTCTCACATCTCCGCTTTAACTGACTTTAACTGCTATTTCAACTAGCATTACAGCTTTTTAAGGATTTCAGCTTTTTATACGATTTTCAGTTATGTTTACATTAGCGATGCACCATTATTATTTTCAGACCAGGTACGAGTATGAGTACTTGTTTTTTTCTACTCATGGACACCACTACTGAAATGAGTAACCTACTTAGTATTAATCAATCAGGAACGTCATGAACATTCAGCTCTGTTGATGTTTCCCTGGTTTAAAGAGCAGCCATGAAAAGCACACACATGCGTGTTAGGCTACTAGACTCGTTCTTTAAATGTTAGCGAATTGATTTTAAATGCATTAGCTAGCTACTTTAGTTAGCTTGGATCGATTTGGGATACATTTTTGCTTTCATTGCATGTGATTCCCTCACTGTCAGTGACTGATAGCTTCGTCTGTAGACACATTTTCTCGCCTAGCCAGCGTTCACTGGTGCTGCTAGTGATGGACTCTTCATGCTGAGTTTTATGTTTAAGCTGTTTTATCACTTGTACTGTAGGAACATGCTGTAGTTCCTCCTCTGGATATTTCCAAAGAGCACAGTTAACTGTGAAATACGTCCAGGTCGCTGTCATTTCATATCGTCTGTTCATTAATGCAACAATGTACACTAGGTTTATGTCACATAGTATCACCTGTATCAGCTATTGGTATCAGAATTTTTTAGGATTATGAGTAAATGAGCACAGTATTAGACTGATACCTGATACCAGGATGTTTTGATAGTTATGACACTGTAAGATGAACACGTAACACTTTAATTAATTCCTGCATCATAAGACTGAAAAAAAAATGTTATAAACATGTCACGGCAGATGTCATTGCGTATATGATTATGTATATGATTAGAGCACCACCACCACCATGGCAACTTTTACCATGTGATATCAAGTGCAAAATATAATGCTCATGGAAGCCACACAAAAATTAACAAGAAAAGAATTCACAACACAGAAAAAAAACTGGAATTGTTGGATTTTTTTTGGTGAGCGTTATCCAGCTACCACGATGGCTACTTAACATTGTAAGATACATCTACGGTTATGTAATTGTTGCTATGGTTACATCTCAAGGGGTTTATATGATGACTACTTTACACAATAGGACTAAAATTACACCCACTAATACGACTAAAACTTCCCAATATGACTAAAATTACACAATACACATACAGTTATGTATAAGTGTTACTATGGTTACAACTCAAGGAGTGTTATCTGGATTATACAATAGCTGCTTATCATTATATCATATATGTATCATTACAACTATTGCTGTGGTTACATATCAAAGGGTGTTAGCTGGTTTACATGATGGCTGCTTAGCAATATACAATATATGCACAGTTTTATAATTGTTGCTATGGCTACATCTCCGAGGGCATTATCTCACACATGCTAATTGGTGCTCTGTTATGTTTTATGACTTACGTTATGAAACAGATACAGTATGGACCTTAGCCATGGACAAAGAAAGGACTTTCTGATTTGGCTGATCAGATGTCTGCTAATTTCTTAGTGTGCTCTAGTTGGCATAGAGTTAAATACCCTTACCTTTAAATAATGAAACCAACAAGGCATTGACTGCACTTTCAAATCAAAACTGTCCACCGTGTCCTAGAAATCATTCCTTTCTGTGCAAATATACGATGAAGTCTAAGAAGTCTAAGAAGCTAGACACGTCCTGATATAGAAGAATAAAAAACTATCCTTCAATCAGAAACGAGTATTCTTTATGACCGTGGTGTTAAATTCCTTAATGGCTGTTTTTATGACGTGTGCAATCTGTCATAAAACATACGCTAGATAGAGTAAAAAATTAGCATGTGACATAAGCATGAGAATGACATTCTTATATCACTGGATGTAAACAGGACATGTTTATGACATGGTTATGTCAGTCTTATGATGCAGCTTTTGAGTACAGTGTTAGCAGGACTGAGTTTAGGTCCTGTGTCAGAGCAGCAGTGAGAATTAGACCTCAGAGGCGCACTCCTGCAGCGTGCCCACCACGGGGATGAGCACGTTCTTCTGGGGGGATTTGAGCAGGCGGGCGAGCAGAGGGATCCCCCCGGCTTTACGGATGGCCTCCTTGTTCCTGGTGCTCTTACTGCAGCTCCACAGAGCCAGAGCACCGCAGCGTGCCACCTCCACATCCTTCTCCTGCTCCGCGCTCAGCGTCGTCGAGTTAGGAACGCAGTCCAGCAGCTCCACCTGACACAGACACTTACAGTCAGTGCTCGCAAGTCCTTAACATAGCATTTTATACCAGCACACTCACAACCAGCATATATTTCACCTGTATGAGAATCCTAAGGGACCTTAAGCACTTTTTCATGACCCCAACAATCAAGCTGCAAATCAGGGGCAAGCAAAGAAAAAAAAACAAGATGGAGGGTCGAGTGATGCTCTTCTCAATGAGTAAATATAAAGAGCTTTGTGAAATTTCAAATTCAAGATATTTAAATGATGCCTTTGGGGAGAAAAATTGGATGATGAGGCACTGTGACTTTGTGGGAGCCTTTTTCAGGACTTGACTCAGACTTCAAAGCTTAAGACTCACAACTCAACTCAGACATCAAAGCTCATGATTCGCAACTCAAATAAGACTGCAAAGATTTTGGCTCACAACTCGACTCAGACTTTTAAGCTTATGACTCTTAACTCGACTCAGACTTCAAAGCTTATTATTCTTTATTTGACTCTGACTTCAAAGCTTAAGAATCTTAACTTGATTCAGACTTCAAAACTTACGAGTCACAAATTGACTCACACATCAAAGCCAATATTCCAAAGCCTTCAAAGCCCTATAACTTGCAACTCAACTCACACTTTAAAGCCAATGATTCCAAATTTGACTCAGACTTCAAAGCTTATGACTCTTAACTTGACTCATACTTCAAAGCTTATGAGTCACACATCGACTCGCACATCAAAGCCAATGTTTCCAAAGCCTTCAAAGCCCTATGACTCACAACTCAAGTCAGACTTCAAAGCTACTGATTGCCAACTCAACTCACATTTTAAAGCCAATGATTCCAAATTTGACTCAAACTTCAAAGCCTACGATTTGCAACTTGACTCCAAAACTTATAACTCGCAAGTCATTCAGACAACAAACCCACTGATTCCCAACTCAACTCAGACTTCACAGCCAATCATTCCCAAATTGACTCAGACTTCAAAGCTCACGACTCACAATTCGACTCAGACTTCAAGGCGTATGACTCTGAACTCACGTTGGACTTCTCATTCACTGCCCTGTGGCTCAGGTAACTCAAATTACATGCATTACAATATCAGTTACTGCCAAGACTTGTCTTTTCCAAAAAAAAAAAAAAAAAGTGTCAAAGTCAAGACTTCTTAAACTGATGAGGTTAGATCCACACTTCTAAATACTAACACTCTATCGTCTTCCACAGGTATCATTTAAGACACTCATGACTTGACTCAGACTCATAAAAGTTAAGTCATAAACAAGTCTGGTGGAAACTGCTGAAATGCCGGACATTAGTGGTGATGGGGCATAGCAACGAAGCAAAAAAAAAGAAGAGAAAACAGCATGACTGTGGTGCATTATGTGTACTTTTGTTCTAACGAGATTACACAGGAAAAGCTTACTATTCTGGCCACCATTGGCAGTGCTTTAAAACATTCGTATGCCAGTAAGAAGTGAGCCAGGATTCAATTTACATACTTGGAAGACAAAATTCTACTGTGCAACCATGCAAATGGCATTTGGCTGGGCATTTTGTTCCCACAATTCCTCCTCCGAAGACAAGATTGTAAAATCATATCCACTTGTGTTTCATGTTCGGGGTAAAAATCGTAAGCAGTGATGAACATGAAATCTGTGAAAGGGAGATGAAGAGATGAGAGCTGAAGGTTGAGAGAAATTCGAATGAAGAGGTGAAGTGAAAGCTGAAGTGGACAGTGCGCTTTTATCCGCACTGATTATTCACATACCGATTTCTGGTTTGTGGTTTATAGTTTATAATAGCCAGTGTTTTCCTGAAAATCTGCTAGCCAGCACACAAGCACGGAGAAAGCAAGAACGATTGAAAAAATATGTAACGTCTGCCCACTGAGGTCCATGTGTACAGCAGTGACCTACACAGGGTATACACAAAACGTGTGGACACTGAAGTCGACAAAATGTGCGAGGTTGCTAGGCGACCAAATATTTGCTAATAACTGTAGCTTTTATGTCATTTATACTGACAATATAAAGGTGTATAAAGGTCCGGCAGAAATCAAAATTATCTGAAATATTAACATTTTCCTGGGATGTGTTGTTAAATTAGTATGAAAATTCTCTGTATAACTACAATTACATTATAATTACACTCAGCATTGACTGTTAGCACAGTGACCTAATGACTAAGGCTAATGTTTTTGCTAGCTAGTGCATAGCTGTTAATAAATTATGCAAAAAAAAAAAGAACCTGAATCATATTTATGTTATAGTATGACCGTATTTGTTATAGTAATATTTATTTTTATAGTAATATACGTTTATGTTATATATCGTAAATGTTAAAAATGTTAAAAAAAAAAAAAGTATTTGGAAATATAATATCAATTTTGTGAACAATTATATGATTGTACACTTTTGTGAAATATTACAGATATCATGATATCATTTTGACTGGAAGCTGATCTGATTTTTTTCACTAGTTTTTCACTTTTTAACGCAATGATGCAGTTTTTCACTTTTTAATGCAATGATACAGGTTTGCTGGTAGTTTCTTGGCAAACCTATATAATCATAATACATGTAGTGTATCATAGAAAAGTATTGTGATATGATATTTTTGTCATATCGTCCACCTGTACACTTGATAGCAGCTAAAATTTAGAAGCCGTGAAATGCTTACACACGTTAGCTTCTTGCTGTTGATCTTCTGCTCAATATGTTTGACGCCATGAAAGAGAGCACCAGTCACAACATTACTAACATGTGATGAAGAGTAGGGGCGGGGCTTCAGGGGATCAGAGCTATACTGAATTCAACTAAAACTTGTAACCTGGGATTTTCAAAACCAAAGAAAGCACCCCTTTGACTCAGGGAGGTCCCCTCAACCCCGAGTTCAGCAAGTGACATCAAATCAACATGGCCGCTCACAGCATGAACAATAAACGATGTAGCACTTCTTACAGTGTATATACAAGTATTCACTTTAGATCACCATACAGATATATTCGCTTGTTAAATCTATAACTCTATGACTCTACAGATCACTGTTTTGAGGAGGAAAATGTACAACGCTCATTGCAGTTAGCCGGCTAGCTTGTTGCTAGCAAAAGATGAACATGTAGGTGTTTGTGATTTTTCTCCCTCATTTGTAACTCGAAGGCACAGAGTTTCGACTTTCCACTTCTGAGGTAAGTCAAAAGCAGTATTAATATTGGAGCGTTCAAAACACAGACACCTGTCAAACATTTCAGATTCATGATTGGCTCATCTGCCATTTTACTGGGAGGAAAACTACTCTGGTGTATTTTTGATCAGCGTACTTCGATGTTAACTACGTATCGCCCAGCTCAATACTGATAAACATATTTCGCCTCATAAAAGAGGGGATTATAACCGCGAGTCATAGCGTAAGGTTGCATTTGTGTGATGAATAAAAAGAGTTCTATGACAGAAATGGATTTTCAGACTCGGTCAACTCTGTCATATTAAACATTAAAGTTCTCTGCAGTGATGTAACTCGGGCAACATGCTAATACAGCATTACACATGTGCACTTCAGAGGTGGTCTGATCCTTCAGGTCGAGCCGGTGTGTGATGGAAACGCCGGCTACGTCCGAGTCTGGACCCGTGTAAATATACAGATTAGTGCGGGCCGTGAGCTTGTAATCACAGTAAGCGTCACTCTGTCAATAAACACGCGTGCCAAGCCGAGGGGCGACCCGACATTCGATCTGGTTTTACCTGAAGAGCCTGAGCTTTGATGTAGACAGGGGTGGTGAGTGTGTGAGTGTGTGTGTGCAGAAACAGGTGGGTGAAGTCTATACCATTGTATTGTGTGTGTGCGTGTGTGTGATAGACAGATGTTTATTTGTGCACCCCTCACTGTAGCCCTACTGGGTTACACCACCACGAGCACTCTGACTCACGAGTCTCTGGATGCCGCCGTACTGCCGCACGGTCCTGCGCGCTCGCCTGAACTTGGCCACGTTGGCGATGGTCTCGGCTGCCAGGCACTTCAGCTCTTTATCAGGAGAGTCCAGGAGGGACACCATGGTCTGCAGTCCCCCTAAATCAGCGATGGCTCGTCTGATCTGAGAGTTGCGACTGATTTCCTTCAGGATCTTCAGAGAACCGATCTGAGACATAAGAAATGTCACACTAAGCATAACGAGTCATCGTTAAAATTAAACTCTCTGGTACTTTCTCCTGTAAAAACTCACTTTACACTTGAGCTCGTCGGTGTCCAGCAGGTTGATGAGGACCTCCAGCCCCCCCACGTCTCTGATGGCCAGCTGACACGCCTCCTGAGCCAGGTTACAGTCTCGCATTGAGCACAGAGCGATCACTGTGGCTGTCTGATTACCTCCCTGTACACACGTACACACACACACACACACATAAATTCAAATGAAACAGAACAAATAAATATTAAATAATTAAAAAGAAAGAAAGAAAGAAAAGAATACAGAGAAAAACTAAAAGTGTGTGTATGAAGCCTTGTATGAAGGCGCACACACACCCACTCACACACGCACACAATCACACACCTCCTCTCACACACCTGTGTGATTGTATGTGGGCATGTGTGTGTGCGGGCGTGCACGCGGGCGTGTGTGTGTGTGGGCGTGCTTGCGGGAGTTCGTGCGTGCGGGCGTGCACGCGGGCGTGCGTGCGGGCGTGTGTGTGATGAACATGTGGTGACGGTAAATCATAAAACATTTGCTGTAATAAACACACAGTCGAGTGTTTTTTTTGTGTTTTTTTTTTGGGCCTGTGTCAGTGTTTCTCTGACTCTCGCATTAGCCAGTTGTCTGGTGCAGGAGAAAAGTGGACAGATGTGCTCAGCTGGAACATCTGCACATTTCACACGAGCAGCTCTCCGTCAGGCTCGAGCTGGATACAGCAGGTCCATCACAAGTGTGTACTGAGCTCCTGGAATATCAGCAACACTAGTGGAGCTTTGAAATGTGACTCTGCAGTCCTCTCATCAAATCCACTGGTGAGTCAACAATCACTCCGTCTTTCTCTCTCTCCCTCTGTGTACTCTAGTGATGGACAGATAAAGCAGAGCATGGAAGATACACACTATAGGAGGTAAATGAGCTCCATCCCACACCAAATCAGTGAGCCAGGATACACAGGACACACATATGCACACATATGCACACACACAAGGGCTCAGAAAGAAAGAAAGAAAGAAAGAAAGGGGAAAAATTAAAAGATAGAAAGAAAAAGAAAATCGAGGAAGGAAAAGAAAGGAAAAACAAAAAGGAAAGAAAGAAAGAAAGAAAGACAGAAAGAAACATCTTGATGATAATGGTACATTAGGATCAGATGGTGTTCAGAGATAAGCGATGAGTGGAGATATAATAACAGAGACAGCGAGATGAGAGGAGATGAGATGAGAGGAGCTTACTGAAACGGAAGGAGAAACAGAGAGAAATAAAACAGAGACAGATACAGAGAGAGAAACAGAGAGAGAGACAGATAGAGAGACAGAGAGTTTCAGAGAGAGAAACAGACAGAGAGACAGACACACAGAAAGACAGACAGAGAGACAGAGAGTTTCAGAGAGAGAGACAGAGAGACAGAGAGAGAGACAGACAGACAGAAAGAGACAGAGAGAGACAGAGATAGAGAGAGACACAGAGAGAGAGAGAGAGACAGAGACAGAGAGAGAGAGAGAGACAGACGGAGAGAGAGAGAGAGAGACAGAGCACATGTGTTGCCCATATTACGATCCTGGACTAAATGTGAACCAGTAGCAGCAGTGGATCCGCTGTGCCATTCTCTCCTTCTTCAAAGCATTCGGCGGGTTAGCTTCGCAAACTTGTAAAAACAGCGCTCGGTTTACAGCCGATACCGCCGGCTTGGAGAAAAGAGGGAAAAAAGCGAGGGATCATATGCTTTCGTTTTTGCCTGCTTTGGTCTCAAAGAGCTGTGGACATTCTTTAAAACTAGAACAACATCTGAAGGTCTTTTATAACGCGAGACTCGGACACTACTGCGCTCCCAAACACACATGTTCCAGAGATGTGATCCACAACCCATCTCTGACTCTCTCTCTCTCTCACACACACACACACACACACACACACACACACACGCACACACACACACACACACACACACACACGCACACAAACCTGTGAGCATGACTGTCTTCCTGAAGCTACCTCTCAGCATGTGCAGTGTGTTTTACTACACTTCTCATAAGGAAAAACACACACAGATGTGTTAAGCTGGTGTCAATACACACTTTCAGTCAAAAACAGTCAGTTTTATCTTATGGGCATTAAAAAGCCCAGTCTGAAGTATTTATGCCACGTGTCATTCATTTTAAACACTATTTGCTGCTGAAGCCTCTGAGGAAAGACAGAAATAAATAAAGAGAAAGGAAAACAGAGAGAAAGTGTGGTAAGGGTTGAGCAATAAGATATTTGTTCATTTTCTTGGCTGTAAAAGAGACGCTAGAGGACAAACTGATGTTTTGCCTCCAGATTTTTTCACAATTGTCTCAAACTTCTGTCAAAGATTGTCTTAGTAAAGTAAGCATAGTCTCAAAATCATCAACATGGTCTCAAAATCATCTCAAAATCATTTTAATGGTCTCAGAATCTTCTAAAAATCATCAACATGATCTCAAATTCATCTCAAAGTCATTTTAACATGATCTCAAATTCATCTCAAAATCATTTTAACATGGTCTCAAAATCAACTCAAAATAATCTCAAATTCAGTTCAAATGGTCTCAAATTCATTTTAATTATGTCTCACAATCATCTCAAACTCATCTTCATATGACCTCAAAATCGTCTCACAATCATCTCAAACTCATCTTCATATGACCTCAAAATCGTCTCAAAATCATCTCAAACTCATCTTAATATCGCCTAAAACCCACCACCCAAAACATCAGCAAGGCTCAGTGACCTGGTGTCTTTTCTAAAACTGGAAAAAATTAGAGGGGCAACTAAAACTTATTATTTATTTATTTATTTCTTTTTTTGTACAGTTTGGATCCCCCTGAAAGGGTGTTTTGAAAACATTAAGACTTTCCCTTCAAACTGACTTAAATGTGTGTTTATTACTCTGAAACGGTCTAGGAGATCTAACAGGCCTTAAAACTCCATAAACATGACATTCTGTTTAAATAGTTTATTATTTTACTCTTCTACATCTTTAGAATCTTATAAATGTGACAGTCTGTTTGACTGAATACCATTTATTTTATTTTATTTTATTTTTCCACCAGCATGTATTTATGTACCAAAATGACACTTTGTACTCCATTTGCTTGTTTGTTTGTTTGTTTGTCTTGGGTGCACTTGATAGGCAGTGTGGGCCGCGAGGGTATTCTAGGTTCTACGGGGGGTAAAAGCTAAATACTCGATTGTGATTGTATCTGAATGATATTTACAATAAAAAAAGAATCCCAACATAATCTCACATTGTCTCGCAAATCTTCTCAAAACCACCATAACATTGTCTGAAAAATCACTTCAAAATCTTCAACATCTCTTCAAAATAATTGTCACAGTCTCAAATTGTCTCAAAATAATCTCAAATTTGTCTCAGAATAATCTCAGCATGGTCTCAAAAACACCTAAACAGTCTTAAACTGTCTCAAAATAATCTCAAATTTATCTCAAAATAACCTCAAGATCTTGTCAAAATAATTTCAACATAGCCTCAAAGTATCTCAAAACCACTTCAACAGTCTCAAGTCATCTCCACTTGTCTCACTACAGTCTCAAATCATCTCTAAAAACGCTACAGTAACAAATAAAGCCATGTCCTTATAAACACATTCAGACTGAGCCAGAGAGTGAAAAAGTGAGAGTCAGAGAAAGAGAGAGAGTCAGAGAGACAGAGACAGAGAGAGAGAGAGAGAGAGAGAGAGAGAGAGAGAGAGAGAGAGAGAGAGAGAGAGAGAGAGAGAGAGAGAGAGAGAGAGAGAGAGAGAGAGAAAGGATCAGGCATGGCATGTATAAAGATGGGGATGAATCAGACTGATGAGTCTATTCCGTCTATCTTTATTCTGTAATTGTGATGATAGACTGAGACAGTGTGAGGGGAAAGGGGAAAAAAAGAAAGACAAAAAAAAGAATATGAGAGACAGAGTTAAAGATTCAAAAGAAGAAAAAGAAACAAGAGAAAGCTGCTCTTGGCATTTAAAGCGAGCTCACGGTGGCACAGCACTCACATTAAAACTACCTCATGAAGGTGATTTAGAGAAGAGCTCGTATTATTTATCCTCAATTATACAGCTTCCAACTCTCCTGTGTGAGATAAAGACTCGTGTATAAACAGAGAGAGAGAGAGAGAAAGAAAGAAAGCAAGAAAGAAAGAAAGAAAGACAGAAAGAAAGAGAAAGAGAGAGAGAGAGATACAGAGAGAGATACAGAGAGAAATAGAGACAGACAGAAAGAGAGATACCGAGAGAGGAGATATAGAAAGAAAGAAAGAGAAAGAGAATAAGAGAGAGAGAGACAGACAGAGGCAGAGAAATAGAGAGAGGTATCACATTTAATGGAAGATATTAACCTGATATAAAACAGCAGCATCCATGTGGTTTTACTAACCTCTCTCTCTCTCTCTCTCTCACACACACACACACACACACACACACACGAGGAAAGAAAAAAGTTTAACTGTTGGTGTTCCAACAGCCGCTCAAACACGTCTCAGTCAGTCAGTGTGCAAGGAAGACTTTACTCTAAAGCTCTCCTTCTCACATAAGTGCTTGGTTGCTTCTCTGACTAATCCCCTCTTTACGAGCAGATTATAAACACAGGTGTATTTATATTGAGATCACATCACACTTTAATCACACACAGGCTGATTAAACACTCCATTCAACTAATTACGTGACTTCTGATGGGAACTGCTTATACCAGAACTAATAGAGGGGCTTGTGGAGGTCCAGTTACATAAAATTCCTTACGTACAGAGGTCCGGATAAGCGACTGACATGACTGAACAGCAACAACAGTTACGTTTTAATGCTTAACCATTAATGCTTAGTTTATGGATATACTGTAAAAAAGGCCATTTGAAAATGGTCTCAAAATCACTTCAAAATCTTCTCAACTTCTCAAAATCACCTCAAAATCTTCTGAACTTCTCAAAATCACCTAAAACTTCTCAAAATCACCTCAAGATCTAGTGAGACTACAGTGTCAATTTCAGGCTAAAAATCACCTCAAAATCACCTCACAATCTTCTCAACAGTCTAAAAATCTTCTCAATGGGCTCAGAATCACCTCAAAATCATCTCAAAATCAAAATCATCTCAAACTCTTTTCAAATTCTTTTCAAACTCTCAAAATTAACTCAAAATCGTCACAAAATTGTCCCAACAGTCCCAAAATCACCTCAAAATCAAAATTGTTTAAAAAAAGCATCAAAATCATCTCGCCTGTAAATTGCTTCAAACTCATCTCAAATCACCTCTACATGGTCTCATAATCTTGACAAAATTGCCTCAACAAAGTCTCAAAATCGACTCAAAAATCCTCGCAAAATCATCTCAAAACTGCCTTCAGGTAAATATTTAACATAAATGCATGTGTTTGGCAACAACAGAGGATCTGCAACAGAAGCAGAAAACTTGGTGGTTTTTTTTGTTTTTTTTCTCAGGTTTATCAACTCTGTTACAGTATCTTTTTTTTTCTCCCCGAGTACTCGACTCCGTCCCATCTCGACTCCGTCCTCTGCAATACTTTTTATCACCGTGTTTGATGCCAACTTGTTTATTTTTAAATAATTCTGCAAACTATATTGATTTTTCTCCTCACTTCAATATCATGGAGTATTTTGTGTTGATTCATGACATATAATTCCATTCAGTTCCAGGATGTAACACTACAAAATGTGGAAAAGTTCAGGGGGGAGTGAAGCCACGGAAGGCTGCAGTACTCAGTCTGACCAGTAGAGGGGGTTAAAACGCATGGCAGAGTTCACAGGTAAGCTCAGAGCCTGGCAGATTCACACATTAGTCATTAGCGCTGTCATTTTTCAGCCTCACAAGCTTCAGATTTTAATCGTAATAATGTCTGGAGATTTCTTTACAACAGTTCTTCTCTGAGATATCCACAGATGTGAAACAATTCCCGTTCCTGCTTTATGAACAGTGATGGCTGTGTAACCGAGCCGTGCGTCTTCACTGCAACGAGATATGTGCTAATTAAAGCTTCGTTTCCTGAGCAAACACACCGAGTGCACCGAGATGTCAGTTTAAGTGGGTCACCAATAAAATCTGCT
Organism: Pangasianodon gigas; assembly: GCA_022758105.1. NCBI lineage: Eukaryota > Metazoa > Chordata > Actinopteri > Siluriformes > Pangasiidae > Pangasianodon > Pangasianodon gigas. Next base: position 23,442,228 of record CM040465.1, read on the forward strand.
AATCACCCTGGCAGAAATCATGCATTCTTTTTCGTCACACACGAGCATTTAGGCTGCAGATGATTAGCGGCTTTAGAGGCGATTAACGAGGACCGTGGGGGGAACTTCTGGCAGCAGTGAAAGTGTGAGAAACATTTTTGTATGAAACACTGTTTGGTTGCCATCTAATCTCTGATCCGAGCTAATGAGGCAGCCGAGCTGGAACTAACAAAACAAACACACTGTGGTTTCCTCCACTGTATGTACACACGTGTGGTTATGGAGCTGCGTGTGAACATGTGTGTGTGTGTGTGTGTATTTACATTTAAGACCTTGCTCTCTAAGCCACCGGTACAACAAACGCATGTTGTGTAGTGTGTTATGTTTCTGCGGGATTAAGATGTGTTTCGTTTCTAAATTTAAGGCTAATATATTGCTGTGAAAATATCAGCATGAACGGATGCAGTCAGCGAAATAAACGAGCTTCTTTACACGTGAACGGACACTACTACTGAATACTAACACACAGGTCAGATGATTTATGTAACACTCCACGAAGCGTGTAATCTCCTTAAAAAGGAGAGAGAACAAAAAAATTGAGAGAGATGTTTAGTTTGGCGAAGTTGCGTTTCAGCTTCTGATGGTAAGGACATTATAATTGCGCTACTGGATAAACGTCATAAATAAAGAACTCTTGGACTTCCAGGCAGATAGGCTGCTTTATAAACACTCCAGTATAACCAGCGCATCACTTAAATGGATCAGACTTCACATTTTTACCCAAATAAGCCTTTGCATATGCTTATCTGAGACTAACCACAGCGCTCATTAAAGCCACATGATAAATGGCTCATTTTGGGTAATTTACATTCATTACGCGGAGGTTCTGCTCGGCTAAAAATATCTACGACTAAACTCTGCCTGGCTGTTTTCTTTCCGATGATTCAATGCTCGCTGTACTGGAGATGATCCTGTTAAAGATCGACTTCAAATACACACACTGGATGTGCTTATGGCGCTTAAAACAACACCTCTGCTTTGCTTTATCTACACCACGGCTTTATCTGGCCATTTTAGGAGCCTAGGAAATAATTAGGAGATTATACCTCCATAAATTTTTCAACCCCATGTCTGACACTCATCCATTTAAGTTTGGCCCAAACTCCTGCAAAAACAACTTTCCTCTTATTTGATGAGATTTGATACGTAGGAAAGCCTGGTGTGATATCATGCGGTTGGAGAAAGGGTATCTGTGGCCTGGCGTGAACAAACACAGCATCGGTAATGCAGTGATTTTTTTTTTTTTTTTTTTCTTACTCTTTCCTGTCAGTAGCTGAGGAATAGCTGTACACACTGTACACACTGGTTTTAAAAAGAAGACACGACGAGGTCATTCTCAGCTGGCCATACGGAAAAAAATGCCGATCGTCAGCACATTAGCCACTGCGCAGTGTAATGAAACATGGCTGCTCCGCCGTGCTCCGGCTCTCTGTAAGACTCTCTGTAATACTTTGCACCTGCGTCTTGTTAGCTTCACCCGAGTCTTGTTTGTAATTAGGCTGTGTGTATATATAGTTCCCGTGGGTTTCTCCGTTTCTTCGTGAGGTCTTGTTGGTGTTAGTGCTTTGCCCTTTGCCTGCATGCCACACTAAATCCTCCGTCTTTGTTCTCTGTGTTTGTCTTGTGTTTTTAGCAGTTGCCTTGTTTGGAATTTTAAGGGTTGTCTCTTTTTTTTTTTTAAAGTCTTCATGAAATGTCATGGAGTTCCTTCACTTCACTGTAGTGTTTCTAATGCTTTTAGCAGATTTCAGATCAGCGTCAAATCAGACGGGTTCTTTACGGGTCACATTACTGGATCTACTACACACTAGGAAGAGAAACGCACTCGTTTGCGATTCTGGAAACAGTGTCATTTGAATTTGATATGATGTGATAAAGTGACAGATAAACAGACAGACTGGCTCCAGTGAATTCCTCGAACCAGCCTTACGGTGCAGGTTGCTCACTGAGCGCTAAACAGACCACGCCCACAAGAGACAAACTGCAAGTGACATAAGGACTTGTTGATTATCTAAAGGATCTTCAATGCTTCCTTCTTGACTTCCTGTTTCAAAAGGAAATACGTCAACACACGTGATCAAATCACGGCTCTCAAGCCATATCATAGGACAATTTACATTATGAAGTGAACTGGGTTTTTTACGTTACCGGGTTAGAGCAGGTGTGTGTGTGTGTGTGTGTGTGTGTGTATACCTTCAGGTACTTGACTAGTTTCTGAATGTGCCAGTACTCAGAGGGAACATCAGTGTGGCTTTCCCCTCGTCTCTCAGCCTGCTCTTCATCATCCTCGCTCTCAGAGGAGCTCTCACTAAAGCCTTCAGCTCCTGTTCCTCCACCTGGACTCCTGTTTTACACACACACACACACACACACACACACACACACACACACACACACACACACAGTGAAGGATCCACAGGGAACTCTCAGGTTCTGAGCTGTACGTCTTACACAATACGGAAAACACTCACATATGATCATTCTAGGTGTAAATTATAGCTGCAGGTGTGTGTGTGTGTGTGTGTGTGTGTGTGTGTTATTAGTACAGTAGGATGTGTTCTCCTCTAGACACAGCAGAGATTGTTCAGTGTAAATAAACCGAGTCTGTGTTTCAGCTCAGTGGACTGAGGAGAGCCTGCAGCAGCACTGTGTCTGAGATTACACACTCATTTAATTCCACACAGACAGAAAGACTGATCAAGAATGAGGGACTGACAGAGACAGACAGCCAGACAGACAGAAAGAAAGAAAGAGAGATTGATCAAGAAATAAAGAGGAACAGACAGACAGACAGACAGACAGACAGACAGATAGATAGATAGACAGACAGATAAAGAAAAAAAGAGAGATTGATCAAGAAATAAAGAGGAACAGACAGACAGACAGACAGACAGACAGATAAAGAAAGAAAGAAAGAAAGAAAGAAAGAGAGATTGATCAAGAAATAAAGAGGAACAGACAGACAGACAGACAGATAGATAGACAGACAGACAGACAGACAGATAAAGAAAGAAAGAAAGAAAGAAAGAAAGAAAGAGAGATTGATCAAGAAATAAAGAGGAACAGACAGACAGACAGATAGATAGAGAAGGAATGAAAGAAAGAAAGATTAATCAAAAGAAAGAAAGAAAGATTAATCAAAAAAGAAAGAGACTGACAGACAGATAGATAGATAGATAGATAGAGAGATAGATAGATAGATAGAGAAAGAAAGAAAGGGTCATCAACACACGTGCATGCATGCACGCGCCCACACACACACACACACACACACACACACCTTCACAGTCATTGATGTCATGGTGCTTCACTTACATTTTGGGAGATGAGGCACAGCCTGGAAGCGGAGATCCAGAAAAATGAGTTTTCTTCCTGCTCTCTGATTTGGGAGACTTCTTCCGACTTTCTGTGACTCTCTCACTACATAAAGATTTAAAAGAGTCATAAACCAGCCTGAGTGTCTGTAACGTAAAATTCATTTTACATCGAGGTTTGCTTAACGAACTAATTAAGCTCAGCATTAATAACCCATCAGTAATATTAATAAATTAATGAACAATTGTATCAATCTTTTCTAATAAATATAAATAGTTAAATAATAAACTCCTGCATTAAGCAATGTTTATTCCATTCACAGTGTAAAGTTCACAGCAACTGAGAAGAACTAAAGACTTAACATGTTAATGTGTAACATTCAGAAGTGAAGATAAACAGAGATGACTAACACAATATAAGTTCATTTATGCTGATGAGGGAGACGCAGGTATTTTATAAATGAAATAAAAATTACATAATATTACTGATGGTGTGATAATGCTGAACTTCATGGCTTGTTACTGTAAAGAAGGAAGGAAAGAAGGAAAAAAGAAAGAAAGAAAGATTGATCAAGAAGAAAAGACAGACAGATAGATAGATAGATAGATAGATAGATAGAACAAAAGAATGAAAGAAAGAGAAAGCTACTGATCATGAGAGAAAGATGGTCAGAGACAGATAGATAGACAGATAGATAGATAGATGAAGAAAGAAACAAAACAATGAAAGAAAGAGAAAGTGATTGAACAAGAAACAAAGATGGAAAGACAGACAATTAAACAGACAGATAGAGAAAAAAAGAAAGACAGATAGAGACAGAAAAACAATAAAGAAAGCAAAAAATGAAAGAAAGCAAGAAAGAAAGAAATCAGTGTAATTGTTGGGAAATTGCAGTGATGTAAGAGGAATAAAACACTTGGGGATGTGCAGTTATAGGAAATGAAGTAACGTCGGGGTGGTAACAGTAACTCGGCTTCATCACACCACTCCATCATGAATTATTTTCCTGTAACAGCATGACACGCAGGAGTTTATTCCTTCTTTAAGAATAGCTTAATAAAGTAAAGCATTATCAACGAAAAAAAAAAAACGACAGGAAACATTTCATTAATACCAGCACCACTTTTTACAAAAGGGTTTTGGAAATGTATTCGACATTGGTTTATTTATTTGTTATAAAGTTCTATAAAAATGTGATGAGAGATGAAGGAGAAGGCAGCTGGAAGTGCTCACGTCTCTGCTGGATCTATCTGTGGATGGAGGAACATGTGCGATGGATCAGGAGCAGCTTTATCAGCCGAGCACATCGGTGTCGCTGCGAGAACACGAGCGCTCACCAATACGCACTCTGATTTATAACACCATTACCCATCTCCTTGTAAAGTGTGCTTGTCTGCTTAAGTGGGTCTGTGTGTGTTAATGTGAATAAACCCCACACACACACACACACACACACGCAACACACACACACACGCAGCCATCAGCCATCACCACCTGACCGCTTCTGACACATCAGAGCGAGCTCGGGATTGTCACTCACTCCTGAGGGGACGTCACGCCGAGGTTCTTCCACGTCAAAGATGGTTCTAAGTTCTTGTTCAGCGTGAGCTGTTGTCTCGGCTTCCCGTGCACATTCTTTTCCTGACGCTCGTAAGACCTCAGGGTTTGGCCCGCTTCCTCCAGATCAACGGCTTCCACATGTGGGATTTTTAGAATGGTCTGAGGTTCTTCTTGAAAGTCCTGTAGAGGGGTTTAAGACATGAGAGCATTAAAAAAAAGAAAGGAAAGAAACCTGTCTTAATTTGCACTGAAACGCAAGCTGTAAAATCTACAATAAACTGGTCTTGTAAAATTATACAGAGTGGGGTCGTTAAAAAGAGCTCTTCCTCCGAAAACGTAGCGCGAGTGTGATAATGCTCAGCGGCATATTTTCCAGCCTGCATCTGACACGCTGACATTTTATTTCTTTATTGCACAGGCACATCACACATTTGTGTCTGAGCGAGTGAGCGAGTGAGCGAGAACGGCTCTGCTCATTCCTGCTGAGGAGACGTATAATAAAAGTAAATTACACTTATGAATTTGTATCACTGAACTTTTCTGCATGGAATAACAATACCCTCTTTATTTGAGTTATGGAAAAAAAAAATAAAACACATTTTCAAGGCTAGTGCACTTTCGAGAGCTCTTAATTGGCTGAACAATATGAAACATTTATTGTTTCTGTACATTCCTCGCTGCAGCCTGGCAGTTTGGCACGTGTTGAGTAGAGTCTTTGTTGCAATGCCACTCACTCACTGATGATTTTTTGAAGCTCTCTCTTTCTCTCTCTCTCTCTCTCTCTCTCTCTCTCTCTTTTACTACCTCATGCCGCATTGCCAACAGGGTGCACATGAATTGTTTGCAGCAGGGGTGTTTTTAATCACAGGCATTTTGCTATGCAGAAAATAGCCACCATTCTTCCAGCTTTTTATGCTTCTTTTCCATTCTGATGACATAGTGAGCGAGTTGAAGAGATTTTTTATTTTTTTTTTTTTTAGAAATTGAGGAGTCTGAATGAGAGACAAAAAAAAAAAAAAAAAAAACACACCAAGATGGTAGCTAATGTGCATCTGCAGTGTATTTTTGTAGTGCCAAGGACGCCCTGTTCTTTCCAGAACCTTGTGTGTCATTAAAAGCCCAAAGTTGCCCTGGGCCTGGAAGAGCCAACGTTAAGTCCAGCTACACGCTCCGCTCCACCCACTTTTATTTTATTCAATATACCTGTAACACATGAGAAGGAACGGTCAGAACTTTCAGTAAATGCCTTTAAGAAGAAAAAAAAAAACCAAAAAAAAAACCAGAATGCAGTTCTCCTCCGAGCCAATTTGAAAAATGCTGCTGGTTCCACTGCTTTTTTAATTCCTGTTTTGCTGGTGTGTTGAGTGAACTCTAGTCACTTCCATCATCAAGGGTGGAAAATGAGAAAAGCAGACGGAGGCAGAGGCGGATTCGCAGCTGTCAGGCCTGCGCTAGCTGTCAGAGCAGACGCCTCCTTTAGACAGCTCGTGACAGTTCCTTGGGCACGTAATGGAGTGACATGGAAAAAGAGTGGCAGCATGAGAGACTGAAAAGAAGAACCAGAGCACGGCAAGTGTTTAAGCGATACCCGGTCTCTGCGTGCGCCAGGCTCTGTTCACGATCGGTAATATAAACAGCGTGCTAATCAAAAGCTTTACACAACAAACAGGTGGCTCACGTCAGCGAAGGCCTGATTGCTTTTCCTTGATGAGAGCCTCCTCTTTGCTGTGGCTTTGATTGAAAGTGTCTGATTTAATAAAAAGCGTAAAAGGCAGCCGTGTGCTGAGGAGCTGATAGGTTAGGAGATACGGAGTGTTGTCTTTGGCCGGGTGGAGGTGCTGACTCGGAGGAGAAGCGCGCAATCAGGGGCTGAGTATGAGCTGGATGACAAAAGCGTGCCGGAGCAGACTTATTACTGCAAACTGGCTGAGATCCTGAAGAAACGAGTCTCTGGGGTGAAGCAGATTATTCTATTCGCATTGCAGCAGCCTCTATCACAACTCTTGGTAGCTTTATTTGAGTACAATCGATGAGTCTGTGTGCTTCTGGAGAGATTCAGGACAGTGTCATCTTGGGACATGAGGAGCAGTTAGAAAAATGTGTAAAAGAGTAGAAGAGTAGAGATTAGAGATAACACGTTTTCTTTTTACCGATATAGAATACCGATAGTGAAACCTTGAGTATCTGCCAAGATCAATACCCATGTGTTTTTTTTTTCTTTAAAAACTACTAAGATTTAAAATGAAGCACATCACTTGTTATTCAGTTAAACTCTTTCACCCAAAAATAACTTACATCTCAAATATAAATATAATAAAATCAATCCTAACAAAAAACATAATCAAGTCTCTTAATATGTAAACATTCCCAGTTCCAGTCCTTTATTGCGAAGTATTTCCACACAGCTGATATGATCGCAACTCACACACATTTGCTTTGCTGAACAGCTCACTGGTTGTTGTTGTTGCTGCTAAAGCTGTTATCACACGATCTACTTCAACTTGCTATAAGAAGCTATTCTCTGATATTTCAGGTCGTATTTGTTCTGGATCGGATCAAAATTTGTTCTTTTTTTATTCGATATCTGAGCCACAATTTGTTGCTGGTATCAGCCTGATAGCGACCCTGGGTATCGAACTGATGCCATCTCTAGTAGAGCTATCATTCATACTTTTATCTTCAGTAAGCTCTTTATCCTGATCAGGGCTGTGTGGGATCCGCAGCCTATCCCAGGAATACGGTGTGCAAGGAGGGAGAATTCAGTTCACTGCAGACCACCACACACACACACACACACACACACACACACACACGAGCAACTTAGCATAGCCAATCCACCTACATGTGTGTTTTTGGCAAGTCTGAGAAATCCGAAGAACCCAGAGGGAACTCAGCTGGACATGGGGAGAACATGTGAAAATCCACACTGACAGTAACCTGAGCTGAGGATCGAACCGTGGACCCTGGAGCTGTGAGATGGAACACCACCTGCTGCTCCACCGTACCACCCTAGTAGACATCTCTCTCTTATCTTTCTTAGATGGAAAAAAAAGACTTTATTTATATCCTGTCTGCCAATCATTCTCAGCTTGTTGCTCTCATGGCTGAGTTCCCTTCACTGGCATCGTAAAAAATTATGAACACTTGGAGAGCATTTTTACACACACAAACACACTCACTCTCTCTCTCTCGCTCGCTCACACACACACACACACACACACACACAAGCACGCGTCCGACTGCCTGGCATTCTCACCTCAGACAATAATAAAGTCTTTCTATTCAGTGGCACTCGTAATCCAGGCCAAAGTTGCTACCACATACCCGGTCTTATTGCCATGTTTTCAGTCTCAGTCACAAACAGCAGCAACACAAGCAGAAAATGTGCAACTCTATATTTACACGCCATATCAGGCAGACAAAAAGCCCATTCATTCTGCTGCTATAACAATAATAACAGCCTTCTGAAGTTTCCAGTTGTGTGTGACAACCACAACAAGCCAATCTGACACTTCCAAATGGCCGCTGCTTCGACAACTCGTTTGCTGTCGAGATTATAAAGCTTCTGTAAAAAAAACAAAACAAAAAAAACCTCTGTTTTCGGTCTCACACACTCGTTTTCTCTCTCTCGCAGCGATGCTATCAGTCGATCGGTTCCTCAGAGCCAAGAGGGATTCGAGGTGAGCGCAGCTACTGAGCAAACACTCCTTCAAACTCACTAAATAAATCCGCTGGACGCCAAGGTGGTTTTACTTGGAGAACTCTATCACTTCTGTAATCCTGGGATAAATTTAAACGTGGCTCAGTCGCCGGATTAGTGCAGAAACAGTGGTGGAGGGGAAAAAAGGAAAAAAAAACATTCCAGAGTTTCTATTCTCTTTATGTATTACGTGAGCAACATATGTTATCAGTGTATAATAGCTGTCAGTTATAATCAAAATTAGATACTACGTATATATTCAAAGCAAAAAAAATAAAAATTTTGGTCTAATCTGACTACAACACACAATTTCAAATCGAGCTTGGTGAAATTCAGGAGTGATGATGTCTAATAGCTGATTTTGAAGCTTGATAGTCGCAAGAAACCGCAAAACTGGGCATTTCTCATGCTCATGTGTTTAAAGGTATGTTAAGTTGTTATGTATGATATCCATAGGTCAACATCCATCTGTTTCTTCATGTGATGATGGATGACAAAAGTTCACATGTACAACTTCATATTTGGTCAAAGACAACGATGGTGTTTCTGGAAATTGGGAGCAATTTGAAAATATATACAGTTGGTCCAAAAAGTCTGACATCACATTGATTTTTTTTCATTTAAAAAAGGAATAAACAAAGAGAAAATGTTAAAAACAAACAGAGGAAATGTTCAAAATCTGAACACTCAATATGCACTATTTCTAGGTCACTGTTTAAATTCAGGCAAGTTTGTAATATTGACCCCGTTAACTCCTTTGTACAAAAAGTCAGATTTCACTTCAGTCTTATCGCTTCCGTCTGAGTCCATTTGGGATTTGAGCTAACAATTTGTGGAGTCTGTGCTGCTCAAATGCACACTCATTAAAGCTAAATAAATAAATAAGTAAATAAATGGGATGTACCAAGTACTTTCTGAAATCTATGCAAATATTTCAAAGATTCTACTTTTCACTCTAGTTATGCTGAGAATATAATATAATATATTGTTGTTCTTCTTTCAGCTGCACCTGTTAGGGGTCGTCACAGCGGATCATTGATCCGTATTTGATTTGGCACGGTTTTTACTCTGGATGCCCTTCCTGACGCAACCCTGGGCTTGGGTCCGGCACTGGAAGTGCACTGTCATGTGCAACCCCAGTGGTTGGGGTTGGTTCCCTGGCCGGGACACAAACGGTGGTGAGAGTGCCGAGACCTAACCACTAGCCCTCCAGGGACCCACTGAGAATATAACGTAATGAAATAAAAAAAAATAATTATTCAAATAAGAAATTAGAATTAAATTAGAAAAGAAGGCAAAATAGAAGCATTTTAACTAGTGCTCTCAGACTTATTTTATGAAAGACAATTTGCATTCATTTTAAATTAACAATAAAGAGAAGTGGGACAGTGGAGCACAGCTTTCGCCTAACAGCTCCAGGGTTCGATCCTGAGTTTGTATCACTGTCTGTGTGGTGTTTCTCATGTTCTCCCTGTGGTTCTACCTCCTAAGACCATGATGACAGGTGGATTGGTGAAAATGTGTGTGTGTGTGTGTGTGTGTGGTGTCCTGTGGTGACCTGGCATCACATCCAGGGCGTCACACCCAGGAGTTAAATGAAGATGAATGAGTCTCTAGGGAGTGCCAATAATTTTGTTGCACACTTTAGGGAAAAAAAAGCTATAATGTAAAAAAGATTTTGAAAAAACATAACTTGCTGCATGTATAATGCATAATGTTTTATTCAGTAATTTCACCATTTTTTGAAGGGTGCCAATAATTCTGGAGCTGACTGTATATATATGTGCTGAAATATCATCACCATAATTTACCAAGCGCATGAAGGGGAAGCTGTCTGTGTGATCGAGTTTCCATTAAGGTCGCTCAGGACAGAGTTATGTTGGTTATAAAGCATGGGGCTGGATCTGAAGGTGTGTTTTAAAGAAAAGAAACGTGCACGTTGGACACGAGCCTGTGTTTACATCGACGCAAAGGTATTTATTGCCTTCTGCTACCTTAAAAAGCCGAGATCTGAGCCTTACCACCCGAGGCCAATTTAGAAATTGATCATCGAAATGTGAAAATATATTTTGCTATAATCCTCTTGCTACAAAAGCTCATGTACAAAGATCTTTTTGTAAATATTTGGCCCTGTAAACGTCGCTGGTCTGCCACTCGAAATGATGTTTTTCCAACAAATAGAGTCACCGGTGAGAAATCCTGTATAAATTTTCCGACTGTGAAACAATTTTTTTTCCCTCCGCAGCTTGAAGTCATTATTGAGGACTGATTTGTTAATTTATAAAGTCACTAAAGCGGGAAGCAGCACTACCGAATAAATCACCCATACTTCAAAAGTGTATTCAGAAGAGGGGTTTTTTTTTTCAGCGAAAGGGGGCTTGAGTAACTGGCGCATTTTCGCATTCTTTCACACTGCAGTGATGTGAAAAACAGCACAGCGACAGGAGTGAGAGGAGAACCTCTCTCTCTCTCTCTCTCTCTGTACAGACAGACACTATCTCACAGTGAAGTGTAGAGCAGACGCTGATGGCCTCCACTCCTCTCGTCAGCTGTGATTAATCTCAGAGCGCATACTTCACACTGCAGTCACAGAAATGACCGTGTGTGAAGATGCGACTTGGCTTCTGAGCTCTGTGAGAGAGAGAGAGAGAGAGAGTGTGTGTGTGTGTGTGCGTGTGTGTGTGTGTTTCTCGTTTGATGTTCTGTCATCCATTTTGACAAGGGTGTGTGAGATGGCTCTTCTCCGGCCCTGATTTGTTGTGTGTATATACGTGTGTGTGTGTGTGTGTGTGTGTGTGTGTGTGTGTGTGTGATGAAGCTGGCTTACTCATGGGATGATGTCATGTATCTTCGAGGGGCACAGAGGGCTAATAATCTCCCCGTAAGATACACCTCTCGCAAAAACCTCCCACAATGCACCATGTCTGGGGGGACGGCCCTCACCTTGTAATAATGTAATTGCTCTTTTCTTACGACGGCTTTAGCGACTCGAACTCTGGGATTAGATACACTACTGACACACGACTGATGGAAATCAAATTAATTAGATTTTCACCGATTCTCATGAAGGTTCACTCATGTTCGATAGCTTTTTAAATGGTAAACACAGACTAAAATAAAAATAAATAAATAAATAAATAAATAAATAGCTAAACATAAATGAATGCAATGAACTGTTAATGAAATTAAAATATTATTAAGCCACGGCAAAACAACTGTAACTCAGTAACTTTGTGATTTTTTTTTTTTTTTCTTGGTTATATACACCACACTTTAAACTTTTTCTTCCCTGCTCTCTTCACGCACAAATAATCCCAGGAGTCAAATGATTTCCTTTCCATGAAGGCCATATGTATAACTCACAACATGTTATAATACATTCATAAGGCATTATACTCATCTTTATTACTATTTATGAAAAGGCATGCTGATTTGTAGCACTGTTTATACGTATAAACTGTTAAAAGAATGAATTATAACTAGAGCTTATAACACATTATACCTTCTCATAATGCACTATGCCAAGTGAGCTTTGGTGATATAACGTGTTATGAACATTATTTATAATTATGAGAAGATATAATGTGTTCTAAGCTCTACTATCATATCATAATGCAGGTTCATAAACAATTATATAACAATGTGTACAATGCCTCATGAATGCGTTATAACATGATATGAACGTGTGCATAGATTATTATAGATATGACCTTCATAAAAAGTGTTACCAATTTTTTTTAAAACGCATTCAAATTTAACCAGCTACAATTAATTTAGCATTTTAATATTAATAAGTCTATAATTTTATATGATGCTACAAATCTACAGAGTGGACATTAAGACTACATTATGTGTAGCACAGCACTGAGTTCTGGATTGTGATTGGTCAGAAGGTGTTGATTAATTTTCTATAACAGCAGCTCTGATAGTAGTGCGTCTGCAAATCACAGGTTTATATTAATGCGCTCGTTCTGATACGTTATCGTTTCTATGGTAACAGCTCATTAACTGTATGGTGGACGAGTCACATAAACGAATTAAAAAACCGTCTCTAATCACTGATACGGTGAAGTTTTCTGTATGGAAATGTTTATTTAACATTTATGGAAGGAGTCTTCAGGACAGAGGAGCTTACGCTTTGCGGTTTCTGCGTATTTTTTTAATCTTATTAACTTCAAGAAAGAAAAAAAAAGAGAGGCTGGTGAGGGAGCGACTGTTTATAGCTGCTATAATGTAAGTGAGAACAGGAAATGACTTGTTTCGTGGATGTTCCACAACATTAAATGCTTTCTTGTCAGTGATGTAACATCGCTTTATACATTTAATTAGAAAATTGAGGCATTATTAATAATATGTTTTTAAAAACTGAAATTTTTTAAAGCCCTTTTCCTACATGAAGCAACACAAGGGTCTTTTATCCAAAATAATTTGGAAATAGACTGTGTGATTTGATAAACTTGCGTTATATGACATTGGATCTTAAACACTCGAATATAATATTCTTTCGCCTCCTTATAAATGGAATATACTTGAACTCTCAATTAACAACAGTTTTGTTTATTTACTTATTGTTACTCAGCCTGAAACTATCTTTATTTAATGACCATATCAGTGAGTAGCAAAGTAACAAATCAACTTCCTAGTCTCTTTGTTTTTTTGTATAAATAAATATATAAATCAAAGTTGAGTTTAGTCTAGTTTCTAAAAGCATCACCTGCTTACTGATGTCCTTAGCAAAGTGAGGAGACGTGTTCTTAAGGAGTGTGACCAGATCTCTGTACACTTCACTTTTTCTGTCGTAAGCGTTCTCGTCTCCGTCACGACCGACACCCTGGAAAAAGCGAAACACAGACAGAACAGAAGAACAGTGAGAATAAATGAAAGTATTTTCAACACAGCCTCATCATGGAGCTGTGATAGAGATGCTGCAGTGGACATCTTCACCGTCACAGTGCGAGATCTTTTGGAAAAACAGTTAGCTCCATAACTCACTACACACACATCCACTTAGAATAGTGCAGCTGATCACAGCTCCTTACAATTAACATGACTGTGACGAGCATAAAACCGCGAGATAAAGAGAGACGAAGTGTATTCAATTCACTCTAACGTACTCAATGAGAAGTTATGATTTCTAAATGTTCATTTATACATGACACGTGAAGCCATAAACCCACATCTTTTTCAAACTGCTGCATCAGAGGGCATTGTAACACACTCAGAGGAAAGCGCTATCTGCCCTCTTCCGCATACATGAGCTCACAGACACCCACGATTGGTTAGTGATGTACATCCCTTTTACACATTCCTGTTCATATATTTCATATTTCTTATTTCTCATCTTATTTCTTATTCATTTCTCATTTTAAATTTTAACTTTACTTTAGTATTTAATGCACAGTCTAAAGAGGAGTAGGTCAGGTTTCCATTTCACTGCAAGTTATATACTGTATATAATCGTGTATGTGACAAATAAAAATCTTGAATCTTGCCGTGATTGACAGGGGAGGGTGATTATGCCCCTCCCACTCAGAGTGCAAGGCCGATTTTGCTCGATTTTTTGATCGTTCCAACCTAAAAAATGTCACAGGATATACATTTTGGAATACAATTGTATTTTTTTTTTTATTTTATTATTATATTTCTTGATGGAATAACGAATCTTGATGCTGAGATTGTTGCATTCCTTTCAAGTATCAAATTTAACCAAGAAGATTTTGAGGCTACTATTTTAATTACCCTGTTAATAAATACTGCTAGTTTGAATTAACACGCATAACTAGCTATTGTAGAATATAATATAATAATATATACGTTAACTAAGCTCATCAAACTTTTGGGTTAAATTATGCTTTTTTTTTTTTAAACATCAATTCAATTCAATTTTATTTGTATAGTGCTTTTAACAATGGATATTGTCACAAGGCAGCTTTACAGAAATATATAAATTTTAAATTTAAATTTATCCCTAATGAGCGAGCCAGAGGCGACGGTGGTGAGGAAAAACTCCCTGAGACGATATGAGGAAGAAACCTTGAGAGGAACCAGACTCAAAAGGGAACCCATCCTCATCTGGGTGACACCGGATAGTGCGATTATAAATAAATCCCTTCTATAACTGTGTACTACATGCACAAATAGTGCAATTGTGTAACCAGGAAATTCATTATAGTTTTAAAATGAAGTCTATTTTGTTGAAGTGCAAAACTGTTCGTAGCAATTGCAGTCCTAAGCCATCTTCATGGGTTCTAAGTGGGACCACCCACAGTAATCTCAGTGATCCTTCGGCTGTCCATGTGGGCCATCGTCAGCAGCAGCTAGCGGTTTTCTTTAGATAGCTAACATAAAATTTACTATTTTTTTCATGCTAGCTTGCAGGAAGCAATGCCCAAGTGTCACCCTTGCTGAAGTGGATAATTTCACCGGGATACTCAGGGAGTTTTTCCTCACCGCTGTCACCTCTCATTAGGGATCTAAATCTACGTCAGGATTTACGTAAAGCTTCTTTGTGACAATGTTTACTGAATTGAAATAAAGGTACAAAAATGCATTTATCCAGCAGGCTAAATATGCTATCACATCTTCTACATTTGAGTGTAATATTAACCCAGTATCCAGGTGTCCATAATATACTGTTTGTACACTCAAGAACACATCTATCACCCCGTTCTGGCTTTAAAGGCAGAGCGACTGTATCCCTCACCCCATTGAGGAAGACTCCGTCTGTGCTGCATGTGATGAAGAGCGATCCCGTGTCGCGCGTCTCAATGACGAGGTAAGCGATTTCTCCGTGCACCTGCCTCCACGGAGGTGAGCGGCAGCCGTTGTTGAACTCGTAATCTGCAAAGTGAGCCAGAAAAACACAAGATAAGGATCAGCTCTTTTACACGATTAGCTAGAAAATTTATTTTGTTTAAATTTGTTTAAAATGTATTAACACTGGAAATCAGAAACTGAATCTACGTTTGAGATGTGAGGAATGTATTCCATCTGCTCTGCTCCAAATATATAAGCTCCAAAAAATAATTTCAAAATTTTACAATTTGGGCATCATTTATTAATCTTGTGAACTAATATATCATATAGCTATGTCATTATTTATGTTGATTTGACTGTCCTTCTGTACACCTAACCCTGCACAATGAATCTTCAGAGATTTCTCCCTCGGTATATATCTTGATTTATCTTTGTAACTACTGATGAATGGTTTATAACTGAAAACAGTATATCTAAAAAACAGTAATCAAAGTCAGGTTTAATCTATTAAAGGTGTGTTAGGGAAAGGTTTGTGAGGGAAAATGTCTCTAACAGTTAAATGGGTGGAGTTGAATAAGATATGAATGATTTTTTTAATATCTGTACACAATGTACATGTACACAAAGCTCCGCCCCCTAAACTTATGGTGGTTCAACTAGAGTTATCATTAGCAAGGACTGTCATGACCATCAGCACGTTCAAGTGCACTCGGCCATTCAGCTGCTAATCATGTTAAACCTCTATAAACATGCAACTTCTCCTCATTGTGATTTATGAGGATGTGAAGGAGCGTTGGGGGCGTGTCTATAAAATGACTGACAAAAAGGCCAATACATATACAAACAAACATAAACAAACATAAACAAACCGGACCGGGAGGCAGGTTTCCAAACTGGGATTTGTTTCAGCTACGTAACACAAGGCTTAAGACAATGACATAAGACAGTGGCTGAAACTTTTATTTTTTATCATTTCAACGTACTTTTCACTATGATTTGTATGAGTAAGAGATGAAAAACATTGACTGTTGCACCTTTAACTGTGTTTTATGGTTTATGTGAGTGGATTGGAGGCTGGGAGTGGGTGTGTTAGCATCTCTATCAGTGAAGTTTCTTCAGTTAGTCAGAAGACTCTCTAACTCACTGTTTTCCTCAGACCGTCTGACTGGCTGCATCCAGAACAACATTTATCACCAGGACAGGATTTTGCTTTTCTATGAATTTACATAGCAGGTTGCTGAAAGATAGAAACTGTCCGTACGGATAAATTGAAGCTCACAAGTAAGCTCGATGTCTCTACTTTCGAGTGAACAGTGAAGCAGTGACCGTGAGAAAGCCAGCAGATCTTAAGCGTTCAGTCCTTACAGTATCATCACATTCAACACCCAAAAGCTACTCCTGATTCTTTTTAGAGCCGTTAAACTCGCACGATGAAACACTTTCTGCTGTAATGATGTATTTATCATGGATAAACAGTGTCCGTGAATGGAGAAAGACACTGTACACATGATAAAACTAAAGCATTTCATTATGAAGCTGTGTGAAGCTGAATTACATCATTATGCCATGCTGTGATTTACAAGCCACAATGCAAGAGACTCAGCTCTACTTTCCATTCACATAAATCAAAGATGGACAAGTTCTGCTGCCGCTGTGCTTCCCCCAGTTTAACCCCTGGCTATAAGCTAGCTCTTTAACTCGAGCAAACAGCAACGATGTGCTTGAGCTGACCTCAGGAAGCCTTAGCGTACAGAAGTGTGAAACAATCTGACACGCTGACGATTTATAAATCGGTTCCGTTTGCCGCAGCATCATCGTTTAACTCTGCGCAACACTGAGACACTTAAAACAATTTTAAAATAGCAGTTTCCCTGTGGGACGTGCTCGGTGTGTGTGTGCGCTCACCTGGGTGCAGATCTTTGTTTTTTCCTCCTCTGTTTTCATGTCACACCGTTTTCTCTTTACCGCACTTAATTCACACCTAATTGATCTTTTCTGTAACTTGTCTCTAGATTTGGACCTTTTTTTCAGGTGCTGTTACATTACTCCTGCCTTCTTCTGCCTTTGTTTCGCCGTTTAGTAGTCAATTAAAATTTCCAGCCCTCTGTGCACTTGACCTTTTATGGAGTTTTGTGGGCGTCACTACATGCAAATGAGCTGTGTCGGGAAGACGACTTGCACTTCACGGCTGATCAACATTTTAGTTCGGTTTGGCTTACGCAAACATTTACACAAGACTTTACTAAAAGATTGATACATGAGGCCCAACGTGTTACAGCCGTCTATTATAAAGATGTGATAATGGATAGAAAAAAACAAGTTTACGTTTTATTGAGTAAAAAGTACATCGACTATCACATGTAGAACCAGAGAGAGAGAGAGACCGTAGATGTGAATTACTGGCTTGACAATCTGCCATTTGATGGTTGGTGCTGTGCTGCTCAGAAGGTAAGAGATGTGTGTGCGGTAAAGCGTTCATCATGGGAGGCTGAAAAGGAGGAAAATGAGGAAAATGGGGAAAATGAGGAAAATGGGGCAGAGGGCAGCGGATCCCTGCTGCTGAGCTGCCATGGAGTATGACTGATGGCTCAGTGTGGAGCGGCCGCACACGGCCCTGATTTCACCCCCAAATAAATCACCCTGTCCAAACACTCGTTCAACACTCCAGAGCATCATCACTGAACGTTACTTGAAAAGATGCATCCAATCTGTCCCCAGTGCTCAGGGACACCGTTTTCAAACGAGTGTGTGTGGAATGCCTCTGATGATACGTGTAGTGGTTTGAAGACGCTTGAACGCAGGCATTTTAAACGTAAAGGACGTCCGGTGTTTCCCACTAATG
Organism: Pangasianodon gigas; assembly: GCA_022758105.1. Classification (NCBI taxonomy): domain Eukaryota; kingdom Metazoa; phylum Chordata; class Actinopteri; order Siluriformes; family Pangasiidae; genus Pangasianodon; species Pangasianodon gigas. Next base: position 23,460,440 of record CM040465.1, read on the forward strand.
CTGGCACAATGAGGAGACGGAGAGTGTGCGAGAAACATATGTCCAAAGCAGGCGATTTGAAATGGTGTGAGTGACAGGAAGGAAGAGATGGAGCGGAGGAGAATGAGAAAAGAGAGAGAGAGAGAGAGAGAGGAAGAGGATAATGCGAACCTGATGTGTAGCGCACAGATTTCAGCAGTCTCTTCTCTCCACACAAACCCTGCAGCAGTTCGATTTCACGTTTTACAGCGTCGGGACTCAGCCTGACATCCCTGGGCGTGCACACACACACACACACACACACACACACACACACA